>CAUYQG010066646.1:0-38821 GCA_963574415.1 Tarsius wallacei | reverse complement strand
GTTATATAGTGATTTTCATTATGTCGTTATATAGTGACTATAGTTAATAGTGCATTATGCATGTGAAAATGCTAAGGGTGTCGTTTTTAAGTGGTCTTACCACACACACCAAAAAATGACTATTATGGGTCTTAACTGGTTTGTGCTGCTATAAAAAAATAACTGAGATTGTGTAATTTGTAAAGTTCAGAAATTCACTTGTCATAGTTCTTGAGCCTGGGAAGGCCAACATCAAGAGATGAGCACTTTCAGTTTAGGAGAGGGCTGCTTTCTGCTCCAGGATGGTGCCTGGTTGCTGTAGCATCTGGAGAGGAAGATGAATGCGTCCTTACATGATGGGAAAGACAGAAGCACACACAGGGGTTTAGCCAGTGTACCAGTTCTCTCCGGATCTTAGGGGTCACCAATCCCATTCACGAGTATGAGACCCTCATGGCCTAAACCCTCCCAAGGGTCTCACTTTTTGTTACTTTTGCATTTGGGATTTAAATTTCAATGTGAATTTTGGAGATGACATATTCAAATAATAAAAGTATGTGAGGTAATGCCTATCTCAGTAAACTGGACTTAACCTGTCCACAATGTGTACCTATATGAAAGCATCACATTTCACACTGTGAATATATACCATTTTAATTTGTCCTTTAAAAAAAATAAGAAACCTTCTCCAACACATATCTAGGCTAATAACTATCCCCTCCCCCCACCCATGGTTCTTCTAGGATTCTATGTGTTCTTATCTTCTTGCATTGAAGATGATTTTTAATCTTGCATTAGTTTTGTTTCTTTTTTTGGTTTTGTTTTTTTTTTTGGTTTTGTTTTTTTTGAGTTGGAGTCTCACTCTGTCACCTAGACTGGGTGCAGTGGCCGCTCCCGGCCACCGCAGCCTCGACCTGCTGGGCTCCGGCGATCTTTCTGCCTCAGCCTTCCACGTAGCCAGAACTACAGGCGCGCGCTACCACGCCCGGCTAATTTTTGATTTACTGTAGAGATGAGGTCTCACCAAGTTACCCAGGCGGGTCTCGAACCCACGGGCTCAGGCAATCCACTCACCTCAGCCTCCCAAGGCGCGGGATGACAGGCTGAGTCACCGAGCCCGGCTCGCATTAGTTTTAAACTGCTGAAATTGTAGGGATTTTTAGACATGGTGGTTCAGCTTAACTAGGTGCTACGCTTGGGGCACTTTGTGATTTGCAATCATGGTGTCAGCCAGGGCTGGGCTCTCATCTAAAGTTGTGACTGGGGATACATTAGCTCCCCAGCACACGTGGGGTTGTTGGCAGAATTTGGCCCCATGGAGGTGGTTAGACTGCGGCCTTAGCTCCTCCCTGGCTGTGGGCAGGAAGCTTTCCTCAAGTTCTTGCCACCTAAGTGTCTCCCAGGTGGCCACTTGCTTCATTAAAGAGTACAAGCTGGGTAGGCAAGCTGGCAACACTGATGTCACAACCTTGTATAACCTGATATTGAAAGCATGTCCCTTTATCTTTGCTACGTTCTATTGTTTAGAAGCAGGGTAAAGGATCACCCAAATTCATGCAGATGAAATACACAAGGAAGGATGCCAGGAGCGGAGTAAGTATAACAGGCAGCTTTCTTGGATTCTGCTGACAATTCCTTAAATGAGCCATGCACTCTTTGAGACCATCTTTTCTTTAGTTAGCCTTTGAGAAATCGTAGAAAATAATACATTTGCCAAGAAGAAAGGGTAAAAGGCTTTCCTACTCAAAGCAAAGATAGATTCTGTAAACGACAAGCTGAAAAAACATCAAAGCAATTTCTGGAAATATATTAGGATAACTTTTTGCCTCAAAAAATGACATTATCTTATAGGTTTTTCTTTAATTGTGGTTTAAAAGGACACCAAATATAGAATTTCCCTTCTTAACAATTTTACATATACAGTTTGTAGTGTTAAATATATTTACATTATTGTGCAAAAGATTGCCAGAACTTTTTCATCTTGCAAATCTGAAAATCCATAGGCATTAAACAACTCCCTGTTTTCTTCCCCCCAAATCTCCTGGTAACCACCATTCTACTTTCCTTTTATATAAATTTGACTGCCTTAGATCTCTTGTATAAGTGGCAATTTTGTCCTATGATTTTGTTCTTCTTTATGGCTGTGAAATACTCCATCATGTGTGTGTACCACATTTTCTTTATCCAGTCCACTTTTGATGGGCAGTAGGGTTGGTGTGCACATGTCTTTTGGGTAGAATGATTTATGTTCCTCTGGGTATATTCCCAGGAGAGGGACTGCTGAATCATATGGAAGGTGGATTTTTAGTTCTTTTAAGAATCACCACACTGCTTTCTATAGAGGTTGAACTATCTGTACTCCCACCAACAGTGTAGAAGTGTTTCCTTTTCTCCACACCCTCACCAGCATCTGTTTATTTTTGATTTTTAAATGATGGCCATCCATAGTGGAACTAGTGGTATCTCATTGTGGTTTTGATTTGCATTTCTCTGAAGATTAGTGAAGCTGAGCATTTTTTCATGTATCTGTTGGCTGCTTGTATATCTTTATTTTTAAAATGTCTGTTCACGTCCTTTGCCCACATTTTAACAGGGTTGCCTATTTTTTCCTTTCAACTCATTTAGGTTCCTTGTAGATCCTGGATGTTAGGCCTTTACCAGACACATAATTAGCAATATTTTTACTCATTCTGTGGGTTGTTGCTTCACTCTCTTGATGGTTTCTTTTACTGTGCAAAAGCATATCAATTTGATGGGGTCCCACTTGTCTATCCTAGCTTTTATGGCATTCACTTTGCCTACAATATTGCCTACTCCAATGTGCATAAGAATGTTTTCTACATTTTCTTCTAGGATTCTTATAGTTTGAGGTTTTATGTTTAGGCCTTTGATCCATTTAGAGTTGATTTTCATATATGGTGATAGACAGGAGGCCAGTTTCATTATTCTGCATGAAGTCAGCCAGTTTTCCCAGCACTCTTTACTAAATATGCCTTCCTTTTCCCAGTGGTTGTTATTGGTAGCTTTGTTGAAGATGAGTTGATTGAGAGATTGAGTTTTTGCTTCCAGAATCTCTGTCCTGTTCCACTGGTCTGTGTGCCTATTGTTGCACCAGTACCAGGCTGTTTTGTTTACTGTAGCCTTGTAGAAAATTTAAAGTCTGGATGTGTGATACCTCCTGTTTTCTTCATTTTGCTGAGGATTGTTTTGGCTATTCAAACAAATAGAATGGACATCTTGACAATATTGATTCTTCTAATTCATAAGCATGGAATGTTTTTCCGTTTGTTTTTGTCATCCTTGGTTTCTTTGAGCAGAGCTTTGTAGTTCTCATAAAGGTCTTTCACTTCTCTGTTTAGGTGGATGCCAAGGAATTTCATTTTTTGTGTGGTTATTGTGAATGAGATTGTGCTTTTTATTTGGCACTCGGTCTCCTTGATGCTGGTGTATAGAAATGCAATTGTCTTTTGTACATTGGTTTCGTACCCCCAAGACTTTACTGAAGTCCATTGTCAGCATGAAGGGGGTTTTGAAAGACGCCCCCCACCCCAGGGTTTTCAAAATATAAAATCACATTGTCCACAAAGAGGGGTAGCTTGACTTGCTCTTTTCATATCTGGATACCCCTGATTAACTTCTCTTGCCTGATTGCTGTGGCTAGGACTTTCAGAACCACGTTAAACAGGAAGGGTGAGAGTGGACATCCTTGTATAGTTCCCATTCTCAGGGGAAATACTTCCAATTTCTGTCCACTGAGCAAAATATCAGCTTGGGTTTATCATAGATGACTCTTACTCTTATGAAGAATGTTCCTTCTATGCTCAAGAGTTTTTGCTAAAAAGAGATGCTGGATTTGTCTAATGCTTTTTCTGTGTCTAATGATATGATCATATGGTTCTTGGTTTTACATCTGCTGATGTGCTGAATTGCGTTTATGGTCTTGCTAATGTTCATCCTAGGAATGAAGCCCATTTGGTCATAATGGATGACCTTTGAGATGTGTTGTTGAATCCAATTTGTTAGAATCTTGTTTAGAATTTTTGCATATATTCATTAAGGAGATTGGCCTGTAATTATCTTTCCTTGTTGAGTCTTTGCCAGGTTTGGGTATCAGGTTTGTTGACATCATGAAATGAGTTGGAAGCATTCCCTCTTTCTTGATTGCCTAGAAAACTTTCAGTAAGATTGGTATCATCTCTTCCTTGTATGTCTTATAGATTTCGGCTAGGAAGTCATTGAATCTGGGGCTGTTTTGGTGGGTAGATTTCTTATGACTGAGTCGATTTCCTGTATTCTTATTGGTCTATTTAGAGTTTCAGTTTCTTCTTGTTTCAACCTTGGGAGGTTGTGTGATGTCAGAAAGTGCTCTTTCCTTTAGGTTTTCTAGTTTATTTGCATACAGGTTTTTATAGTGATCTTTGATAATCTTTTGAATTTCTTCAGGATCAGTCATGACTTCACTTTTGCTTTTCTAATTGTGTTTATCTGGGCTTTCTCTCTCTCTCTTTCCCTTTAATCAATCTGGACAGGGAACTGTCAATCTTATTTATCCTTTCAAAGAACCAGCTTTTGGTCTTGTTGATCCTTTCTGTTACATTTTTGTCTTCTAGGTTCTGTAACTCTGATTTTATCATAGTGCTCTGGATTCTTGTGCTGAGGTTAGGATTTAGATGATCTTGCCTCTCCAGCTTCTTTAGGTGAGATGTTAGACTGACTACTTGAGATCTTTCTGTCTTCTTGATTTGTGCATGCAGTGCTATGAATTTTTCTCTTACTACTGCTTTCATGGTATCCCAGAGATTCTTATCAGATGGGTCTTTGTTTTCGTTTGTTTTCAGGAATGTTTTTATTTCCGTCTTGATTTCTGTGTTGACCCAGAAGTTGTTCAACAGCATGTTGCTTAGAGTCCGTGTCTGTTTGTGTTTTGGAGGGATCTTGTTGGTGGTGATATTTATTTTTATTCCACAGTGATCTGAAAAGATGCATGGTATTATTTCAGTATTTTGAATTTTCTCATGCTTGATTTATGCCCAAGAATGCAATCAATCTTGGAGTATGTTCCATGTACTGATGAGTAGAAAGTATACTCTGTAGTTGTTGGCTGAAGTGTTGTGTAGATATCTATTAACTCCATTTGATTGAGCATTGAGTTGAGGTTCCAATCTCCTTGTTGGTTTTTTGCCCTCAATGATCGATCTAAAGCGGTTATATCTCCTACTATGATTGTGTGAGAGTCAAAGTCCTCTTTTAGTTTGCTTAGTAGTTGTGTGCCCCTGTGTTGGGGGCATATATATTTAAGATGAATATTTCTTGCTGGTAGAGTGAACCTTTTATCATTATCTAGTGTCCTTTCACGTCCTTTTAAATTTGTGATGGTTTGAAGACTGCTTTGTTGGATATTAGAATAGTTGTGTCTGCTTTCTTCTATCTCCATTCACTGGGAAGTTCATCTTTCAGTCTCCGATCTTGCATATGGGTGTATCTTTTGCAGTGAGATGAGTTTTCTGAAGGTAACAGATTGTTGGATCCTGTTTTTCTATCCATTTTGCCACTCTGTGTCACTTCATTGGCACATTTAGTCCATTCCCCATCCAGTTGATTATTGATATGCGAGAGTTTATCCTTGTCATAGGGCTCCTATAATGTTGCTTTGTTTCATTTTAGCTTTTCCATTTATATATTTGTGTGTTTTCATAGTTGTGGGTGCTCTGTATGCTCTGTTAACTCTCTGTTTGCCTATACTTTTTTGGTTGGCATGGCCACTCTTTTTTGTTTGTTTGCTTCTGTGCTCAACACCTTCTGAAGTGTCTCCCAGGGATTGGCTGTCTGGGAAAAATTACAATTCTCCATCACTGATAAAGCTTGGCTTGGCTGGGTAGGAAATTCCTGATTAAAATTGCTTATCTTTAAGAACATTAAAAATTGGACCCCGATCCTTTCTGACTTGTAGCACTTCTGCAGATAAGTCCAGAGCAATATTGATAGGTCTTCCCTGGTGGGTAGTCTGGCCTTTCTGTCTTGCTGCCTTTAGGATGTTTCTTTCATGCCTACTTTTTGAAGGCAAATTACTGTGTCCCTTAGGGATGGTCTTCCCATGTATTGTCTTGCAGGGCTTCTCTGAATCTCTTGTACTTGGATGTTTCTGTCTAGCAAGATGAGGGAAGTTCTCTTGGATGACCTCATGGAGTATTTGTTCCACAATGTTCTCATTTTCTCTTTCTGCTTTAGGGATACCAATCAAGCATGGGTTTGGTTTTGTGAACAAGTCACACAGCTCTTGGAGGTTTTCTTTCATCTTATTTATTTATTCATTCTATATTTTTTTAACAGTCTGTGTTAATTTGTTCTTCAAGGTCTGAGAGTCCCTCCTCTGTTTGGTTGAGGCTGTTCCCAACATTTGTTACTTTGTTATTGACTTCAAGGATGGAGGTCTTTATTTTTATTATTTCAGAGGAGGATCTTTTGAAGTTGGACAACTCTGCTTTTCCTTCTTGTACAATTTCTTTGAGGTTTGCTTCATGTTTCTCTTGGTTCCTGTCTATTTATGGCACCCATTCTCTGATTTCTGTGGCTGTCAACTGGGACAGGTCATTCTGGATTTTCCATTGTTTGTGCACGGTCTCCTAAACAACTTTGAGAGATGCTGGTTCCATCTTTCATTTGCCTGAGAACTCACTCTCTTTTATGCAATGAGAGAGGGAGCAGCTTCACTCTGTGGCAGGATCTTGTATTGCAGCTTTTTTTTCTCATCTGCTCAACAGGATGGGCTAGTTTTTCCACCTCCTGCTGTGTGTGATTGATGGCTGGCTGGAGGGTTTGGGGAGAGAGGGTGAGTCAAAACAGCATGACTCAGAATCCCTCACCCCCACCCTCTCCCAGAGTGCCTCAGATCCTACACATGCTTCCTGCAGCAGGGGGATGGGGTGCCTGGATTTCCTGCCTGCCTTTTTGTTCCCTGTGTGTTCAAGGCGTCCCTGGCAGAAAGTGTCACGCTTCCAAACTATGCTGGGTGCCTCCTTTAATTTGGGCTGGATCTCCACTCTCTGCCCTGCCCCTGTCCTTCTCTGCACAGACCTTCCTCTTTCTGTGAGCCTGGTGCAGGGCGTGGGTACAGGATGGGGGATGGGACACCTGGAATTCAGTGCCTGCCTGGCGTTTTGGGGTGTGTGCACTCAGAGAGACCTTCCTGGGTTCACAGTGATTAACCCATCCGGAAGCGCCCTGGGTAGCTCTCTCCAACAGCGCAGATTCCCTGCTCTCTGTCTTGCCAGGGGAGAGCAGTGCCCATCAGCTGCTCCCCTCTGGCCATCTGGGCTCCTCCCTTAAAATGAGCTTTTTAAGCAACTTATCTACAATTTTTCTACAAATGAATCGAAAAAGCAACAGAGTCTTTGCATTTAGGCAAAACATTTATGCCAAATATTACAGGTAAATATTTTTTGAAAATTCTCAAAGGGCATTAATCTCCCACTTCCATGACCAATCCTCCTCAGGGATGCCCCACCACCAGGTTCCTGGAACTCTAAGCTCTGCCTGGGCTGCTTGAGGGAGACCTGGGATTGCTGGCCATCCTGTCCCATAGGCCTCACCTTCCAAAACCTTTGCCATGTGTTTTCTATTCCTCTAAGAGGTAACATGCCTCACTGATAAATCCCTGCCACCTGCTCCTTATCTATGGGCTAAAAACTCCACCCACTTCCACCCCAGAAGTGCCTATAAAATGGTTGTGATACCAACTTCAAGGCAAATCACACTTTGGACTCTGTTTATAATGCGTGGAATGGCAGACTCAAGAACGCACACGTCACTTGAGACACAGATTCTGGCTGTTTGGCAAAAACTTGGCTCTAACCTTGTTTTGTTCATGGGAATCTGAAAGGCGTAGTCACCATATTTATAGCTGACACAATCTTAGTATTACTACAACTTCGTGGAATAATAGAGTGGGACAGAATTCTCTTCTTGAACATCAGGATGATTGGTTGAAAACAATACGTTTAATTTACAAAAGAGCAATGTTATGTTCTATGGTTGCCTCTAAAGGCCAATTAAACAACTATCAGAGAGGTAAGGATGAAATGAGTATAACAATTAAGCAAAACACTATGTATAAGTGTTATTTAGAGTAAGTCTCTTCTAAAGTGAGAGTTAATTTTATTAATCTGGTTTTTGAGCTGCATTAAGAGGCTATAATAAAGTGAAGGCACCCAGGAAAATTTGCTTGTTGGAGTTAAGGTGGCCACTGGAATGTGAACAAGTGAGGGTGAAAGTGTTGGAAAGTGTATCCGTGTCACAAACAACTGTTCTTTTCCAAGTTCTTTGATCAGTAGTTGCTGACATTGTCCCAAGCTTTCCCCAAATTGGCATGAAATGAAACTTTAGGAATTTCTGGTTAGCTGACTAATATTGAACTCTTAAAAACAATGCAAAACAATTGCGTGTCTTTGTAGAAGATGCTCCTAAAAGTTACCAAAATTTGAAAGCATTGGTTTTTTTACATGCACTGTTTGCAAATATTTATGAAAATTTGAAGAATTTGGTTTATTTAATACAGTATTTACCTTTTTAATATTAGCTCAACAGTAATACTTAATGACTTTTATTTCTTGCATTGTTGTATATTTTTGAGTATGCCTTGTTTCATGGGAGAAAGTTTTAAAAGAATGAAGCGTAATACACTAATAGCATATTTTTAGAGCCTAAAAATATTTTAATGACAGAGTTGCTAGAGGAATTTAATTAGTCAATTGTTTCTTTGGTGCCTGCCCAACCACAACAAAGCAAGTCACGGGTGCGAGTTGGTGCACATAGGAGGTCAAGGCCTGACTCTCAGCTCTGGGTTTTGATCAAGCATTGTGCAAAGCTTCCTTTCACGCACATGACATAATTGCCAAAAGGTAACTTGCTGATATTTCCTAAGCAGAGATGTACTCACTCCCTTCTCCTGCCCCTCCCCTACATCTGACTTCTAATACTTTTTCCCCCGGGCAGGTACCCTCTCACTCCCTAGCCAACCCTCAGGCTGGGATGCCCCACCCCCATTTTCCTGGACTATGATCCTTGTGCTGCTGGAGGGAGCCTTGGGCTTGTTGGTCATTCTGTCAACATGCATCTCACCTTCCGGAACGATGCCACGTGTTTTCTTCTTCTCCAAAGCGATAGGGAAGAACTAACTCCTAAATTTCCGCCACTTGCTCCTTCTCTTGAACATAAAAAAACTCAACCCACTCCCACCCGAGAAATGTCTACTCAATGGTCGTTAACTCAGCTTTGAGGCAAATCACAGTTTGGGGCTCTAATGAGTCAGAAGGAAAGAAAATATTCAAACAACAGAGACTGGAGTAGGTAAGAAGTATTCCGTTTATTCAAAGTGACAAAAAATTTATTGTGTTTTCTTTCTGACTGAATTTGCTAAGCAGCATGGATTTATCCAGAGGTGACATGTCCTATCACAAGTATCTGAGACATCTTCTGCATTGCCATCCACAGGCAGGGGCTTCTGGTCCAAGTCTCGTAGATACCGCCATGTTAATATTCATCCGAATATGGATAGTTAGGGTGGTGAGCAACACTGAAAAGAGACAGTATAATGAATAATGTGGATGTAGTGACTTATTCCTAGGGTGCTGGGCAAATGACTTTGAAGAGGTTGCCTTCGGGGTAAATTAGAAGTTTAGTTCCTGACTGCTTGTAGAGTCTGCCTTTCTTACTGTTAAAACAAAGTTTCCTAATGTGTGCCTTTTTTTTGCAATAATGCATTTTTCAAATTATAACCTCTTGTGGGAAAATTAAATAAATTAACAAAGTCACGTATTAAAACGTACTCTACATTTGTCAACAAAGCAAAGGCATATTCTGAACTTTTCTATTTTAAATTATCATGAAAGTGGACCCATTCTGCCTTATTTTGAAAGGGACAAGCTACTATATACTTATCACTAATTAATTTGAGTGTTAAAGGTTACTGGTAGCAATTATAATATCTTTTATTGATTTGTTTTATTACTTGCTATCTACCTACCATAAGCACAATATTGTGTTATATTCAGAAATGTAAATTGCTAAATATAATAATATGTTTCCAAATAAAACATTAAACTCTATGTAGAAATAATACAAAATATAAAGTGTTGAATAAAGGAGTGCCTTCCATTAAATATTTTATTGGTGGTAAGAATTATCAGTGCCTGCTTCTTTTCTTTTCTTTTTTATGATTTTTTAATTCTTTGTTTTCCTCTAAACTAACACCATTTTAAAAATGATAGTATGCCTGTCAAGTTTTGAGTCCTTACGATGTGCCACTGTGCTTATTTCTTTTGTACATTATCCCATCATTTCTACTACTGGTTAAAGCCTCTACTGGCACTAGACACATAACTTCTTGCTTTGCCCTCATCACATGAGTGGCCTTCTGTGGATATGCTAGAACCTTACAGCATGGAGGCAAGTAAAGATCTTTTGTTGGTAATGTTTTCTCCCACAGTGGGGTTTTTATCTCCATACTCTTTCCTTGATTTTTATTCTCTCCTCTCTGAAATGTATTTGTCCTCCGCAGTGAGATCACCACGTTGCATAAGATCAAAACCAAGTGCTCCTCCTTACCCTATTAAGGCAGACTTTCTGAAGAAAGAGACGTGTTTAGGTCATGAGCAAACATCCATGTAAAAGGAACAAAGGTATGTGAAACTATGAAGAACTCTGAATTAATGGGATCCTGCGAATGATTCCATATGGAGAAGATGGGAATTTCAGGCTGGGACCACAAGGCTGTTTGAAATGCCTTTTATCTGATATGGAATTTAGCATGTTTGTACATGATATAAGCACATATCTGGAAGCAAATGACTGGGCTACATTGGTAGTAGCTACAATGTATGCCCTCCTGATTGTGGTGGAAATGAGAATCTACATGGAAGGTGTAGATTCAACACTGACATTGGCTGCTCTGGAAAATTCCATAGAGTAAGGAGAACAGAGACCCATGCTGACCCTGGGCCCTCTCATTCAGTCAGAGAACAGAACCTGGAAGTAAATTTGGGATGAGAGTTCCAGAATGTTCCTGACTCATCTCGGAATCAAACTGGCCTCTGTCTTCCTGATTTTGAAGTAACTCTTAACAGCATCTTAAATTTCTCCTTAGAAAATAAATTGAAGCAACATTTTTGCCAAGGTAACTTACTCTTCAGCAACAAAATATCGCAAATTTCTATTTAGGCCATCTATAACTTTCATGTCCTCTGCAGTCAACTGGAATTCAAAAACCTATCATAGAAGTAGAAAAATTTGTTACTGTCAGATTGCATAACAGTTAATTGGTAATTTCAGACAGTTGAGTTTTGAGGCAACTCTAAAAATAACTGATAAGTTTTCCAAAGTTATGAAAGACCTCATACATACTCAAGTGGCCTATGAATACTCGGTGAAAAATAAGCATAAGTTAATTCCTAGTTATAATATCTTCAGACTGCATGGAACTACAAGAAAGAGAAACTCTCAAAATAAACCTGAGATGAAATACAGTAGACCTTGCATACACGATGGAACAATGTACTTAGAAGATCCAGAGCGTCTAATTTTGAAATATATAAGATAATTGAGGAAGTTTGATAAATGTTGGATTACTTCAGCTCTTTAGTGATCAGGTGAAACATGAAAAAATATTGTTTTTAACATGATTCAAGCCAGGAATCATCCAAATACTAGTGATGTCCTATTCAAAGGACACAGGTTCTGGTTTGAGAAGGGTTTCAAACCAGAATTTGTGAGACTTTAAATATCAAATATACATCACTAATTGTTAACACATTGACAAAAATGACTTCATAAATCCATAGGAATATTTGGAAATAGTGATGCAGAGAGCAAGAGGGAGAGGGAGAGGGTGAGAGTAGAAAATGTAAACAATTTGACAATTGATGAACCTAGGTAGGAGGTGTTTGTTGCATTCTTCTTTAACATTTCTGTACATTAATTGAAAAATTTTTTAAAAATCACAAAAGGAAAAGCAGAAAGTATCCAAAGACTGGAAAAATAATGAATTATCTATGAATAAATCTAAGAAAATGCATACAAATGCCTAAATGAAGAAAGCTAACTAGAATTCAAAAATCTATCATAGGAGTAGAAAGCTTTGATTATTGTTAGATTGTCAGATTACTACCAACTGGCAATACCCAAGTATATCAGACAGTAGAGTTTAGAGACAACACTAAAAATATCTGATAAATTTTCAAAAGTTATGAAAGACCTCTAAATACTCAAGTGGTTTACGAATACTCAGTGAAAAATAAACAGATGTTCATTCCTAGATATGAGATATTATTAAAGATTATAAAATATATTAAAGAACCACTTAAACAGTTGGGAATGTATTTTATGATTGTGGAACAGAAATCTCAATATTGTCAGGAAGTGAGTTCTGCCCACATTGATCTATAATTTCACTGCAATATCCACTAGAGAGTAAAACATTTATTCTTTTGCAGAAGTTGATAAGATGATTCTAATTTCATTGTTTAAAAACAGCTATTAAGAAATAGCCAAGACATTACTAAATGAGAGAAGTTAGAAAAAAGTTGTAGTATTTTTCTGCCAACACTTTCTTTCCAACATGATCTAGGTAATACCAAAAAGTAAATGATTCAATTGATAACATGAGAGAGACCAGATAACTACTTATGCACGTTTCATGTATGAGAGAGTTGACAAGTCAGGATATGTGTGTAAATATGGACTTTTCGATAATTGTTAGTAGGGCATTTTGATATCAATTTTAAAATTATATACATATATTTGAATCCCTGTTTTACATGGTATTAGAGAAAACAATTCCATTAGAACTAACAGTCACATTTATAAGGAAAGACTATTCTCAATTTTATAAAAATTGAAGTGAAAAATTGCTATGTTTCCAATATAGGAAAAGACACAACAGTCATCAAACACAATCAATAGGCATGAAGGATTTGACAGTCTTAAGAATACAACCTTTGGTTCATAAAAACATAACCAGGAAGATAATAAAAACACAGGTCCAATTTGGAAGGTGTCATTTCAACAACATATCTGGATATAAAAAGAATTACTACCGAGAAGACATATATGTGTGTGTGTGTGTTATTGATTCATTAAAATCAGGACTTCCAATGTCTTGTGTCCCTGTGTCCACATGCTTTTATACATTAATTTACGCCTCCTTCTAAATGCAGTTGGTGTTTATTTTCGATCCGTTGAGTCTGGTCTGTCCAGTGACTTGCACTGACCAATAGAATTGGCCAGAAGCTATGGTGTGCCAGCTTGAGCCTAGACATTACCAGGTTTTGCACGTACCCACTCACTGCCTTGGGATCGTGCCAGGGAATGAGGTGAAACTGGGCTGGAGGATGAAGAACTATATGGGGAGAGGGAGGGGCCCAGACAACTGCCGCTCAACATCCTGAAGCAGAGTTGCCTCCTTGCTCTGCATAAACATGGGAGAGCCCAGCCGGGAACAGAAGATCGTGACCAATTTCAGATGGAGCCCAGACTAATTTCTAACCATAGAAGTGTGAGCTAATTAAATGGTTCTCATTTTAATCCTCTATGTTAAGGAAGGTTTGTTTTACATCTCTACTGAGAGTATAATTATGGATTTCCACACATAACAAAGACAGCCCAATAGAAAGTCACAAAGACTTAAACAGACAATTCACAAAGAGGAAACTCTAAGAGAATAAATGTAGGAAATTTGTTTCCTTACTATGCAAAGAAATACAAAAAGCACAACGATTTAGAGACGAAAGAGCATCTAACTCAACGGTCTCATTTTAGAAAGGGAAGAAAAAAGAAATATTCTAAGCCTAGGGATACAGAGGAATGCGCCGACTGAATGGTGAAACCCACAGCTCTGTTGGGGCCCAGTCCTCACTCTATGCACCCATGCTGTCTCTCTTGCTGTAGCATGAAAGAAGACCCTTATGAATGCACACAAAGCATACATGCATGGGACATGCCAGGGAAGCGGGCTTGGCCCAAGGTCGTCTCAAGAACCTTACCAACAAGCACATGCGTGAAGGACACTGTGAGGAGCCCTGATTCCACAGCCCCGCCCCTCACCTTCACATTCTCTCTGATCCGCTGCTCATTGTAGCTCTTGGCCAGGACCACAACCCCACGTTGCAGCTGGTAGCGCAGGGCGATCAGGGCTGGAGTTCTCTTGTGCTTTTTGGCCATGGCACAAAGGACCGGGTCCTCCAAGAGTACTGGGGAGTTCGGGTCCACCCTGGAAGGAAAGATAGAAATGCTCAAGCCCCGAGGGTGCATATCCAGTTGGTTAGGAGGCTTCCAAACAGATGGAGGTGTCCATCCTACACCACTGCTTCTCAGGGAGGTCCTGGACCAGAAGGAATCACAATCACCTGGGACCTGGTCAGAAATGCACATTCTCCTCTCTCCCTGAGTCAGTAGAGACTTAACTTTGGAAAAACCAAGTATGATATACAGTTGAAAGTTTTTCATCAAAGTGGTGTTTTAGGTGAATTCCCCATTGTTCTTATTACCAATGTTTTTCTCTTTGGCCTCCCAGAGCACTATAGGCCACAAGCACAATATCTTTGGACTTGCAGAAATCCAGCAGTTTGCTCTGGTTGAGATAAGGATGACATTCCACCTGTAGATGACCAAGACAGAAAAGCATCAGATTACAGGAAAATAGTTTTATTGATAAGAAAATATTAAAAATGAGTGAAGCACAATAAAATTTGTGTAGCATTCAATTGGTACTGAGAATATTAACCTTAAGCAATGACCTCTTTTATAAAATAAATTTTATAGCTCAGTATCTCTTAAAAGTGTAAGTGGAAATGCCATTTCTGGAAACAAGCAAGTCTGGGAACCAAATCTTATTTTCTAAAACCTCTGTTCACTGGAAGAAGACAAGGCGATATCCAGATCTGGGAGAGGGTAAGACCCTTTGAGCCCTGTACATGAAATTGTGCCAGAAAGTAAGAATAGGTTCTAAGACTCATTTATGCACATCTCAAGGACAAAATAAAGGGATCTCAATGAGGATTTTTGAGTAGATTTGAGCGTCAAAAAGATTAATGCGTAAAATCAATTACTAATCACGAGGAAGAAAATTGATGAGTTTACAGTGATGAGTAAGAAAATTAGAGAGAGAGAGAGAGAATAAAAATCCTTGCCCCCACTAATGGTGGCTAACACAGTAAATCCTTTCTCAGAACATTGATAATTAGAGAAAAAGAGGTAAACTTTAACCCTATTTTAGAGGAGTTTAGTTCCTCATATTGACTTGGTGAAGTATTTTTTTTTTTCATAATAAAGTGTCAGGTGACATTAGTAAAATTAGTCATTAAAACAGAAAATAATCATTTAAAAACCCAAAGGAAATAACAAAACAATGAGAAAATAACGATGCGATACAAAAAATTTAAGTCACTGATGTATACTCAGCCACTATGTGAAAATTTGTTATGGAATATGACTTTTTCTGCTGTCTGTTCTCACACAGCAGATTACTATTAATTACATAGGGTTAAATACATTTTTCCAGAACAGATATGGCTACCAATAACTTAACCAAGTGATCAAATTATCACCAACAGTGGGGCAATCTGTCATTTCATGCTGTCTACCTTGAAGGGACACAGCCTCCTAAAAACTTTTTCTTGCGAAAAATGTTTAAACCAAATTTATAAGGCATTCAAATCTACCATTTAATTTACAGAAGCTTTTTAACAACTTGAAAAAATAAGTTAATGAATATTAAAATATAACAATCGGAAATGACAATTGGATTCTGGCTTAAAAAGAAGACTTTTAAAGGACTTTGGGGGAAAAAATGGAAAATTTGACTATTCACTGGATAGTACATGATATGGGAACATTATTATTAGTTTTTTTTAAGATAAATTAATGCCATTAAACTGGAAGACTGTCTTCATTCCTATGACACACTATGGTTTGCAAGAGTGAATTGTCATCACTGCAGTTTACTTTGAAGAGGTTCTGGAACATTATACATATTTATGCATTTGCCCATGTATATATGCCTGTATTTTTGGCAGTGTGGCAAATTGCCAACAATTTTGGATACAGTGGGTAACATCTGGATGTCTTGTGTTATTCTTTCAAAATTTGGTAAATGTTTGAAAATTGCCATAATAAAAAATTGGGGTAAAACTAATATTAAAATCACATTAATTTCTTGACCTTTTAATTTGAAAATCAGAGCACTGTCGTGTATATAATATACTATATATTTTTATTGTAGATCTTTACTCCTTTACTCTTACTTGCTAAAAAGTCTGTTACAGCCCAGAACCATGCACAGAACAGATGAGTTTAAACAGTTTATTCGATGAGAGAAAGCACAGAGAAGCAGCAAATGAATATGTGGGCAGTCACAGGTCAGCTCTATGCTCATCAAAACGTTCCTCTGTGTTGACTTCATTCACCATATCCAGGTATCTGTATAAATCGATGACTTCCTCTCTCTAACCTGGATGGCTTTCAGTGTCTCCAGTTAAGTTTTAGTGTATCTGTGCCCCTGTCAAGAACCCTTGAAAGAAGGGATACCAAGACGAAGTTCCTGATCATGCAACTCTCCTTTAAACCCTTGATATCTACCTTCTCTTATTCTCACTCTCTTCTTATTTACTGCCCATACCATCTTTTTCTGGCCTTCCCACTATTACAAAATTCCCTAAAATTGCCTTTAGCTCTATTGTTGTCTTTTATAACTTAGGGATAAGTCTGCCTTCTACCTGAGTTCTTATTGAGATTGCAACTCCCCTTGATCTAATTCACCTTGAACGAATGTCACACACCACTCAACATTCATTTACCGTCATTGTTTTCATTAAGACTTTTTCATGCAGGGGCACGATTGGGACTTTTGTGTTCTTCTAGACCAAGTTTTGCTTTCTAGAATGTTCTTTGTGACAAAAGTAAGTTGAGAAGAACCTGTGAACTCCCGGCTATCATACAG
Source organism: Tarsius wallacei (assembly GCA_963574415.1). Lineage (NCBI taxonomy): Eukaryota > Metazoa > Chordata > Mammalia > Primates > Tarsiidae > Tarsius > Tarsius wallacei. The sequence continues at coordinate 21,855 of CAUYQG010066646.1, read as the reverse complement.
GAAGAAAAGTGTGAAGAACAGGAAGGAGAGGAGGCTGGGGTGCTCACCTGGTTGCAGACGGGCTTGTACTTGAGCCCTGGCTTGCTGAGGATCCTCTGCAGCTGTCTGCGGTTGAAGTTGGACACCCCGATGGACTTGGCCAGTCCTGCGTCCTTACACTTCTCCATGGCCTTTGGAGAAAGGGATTGTGAAGCATCATTTGTGCAGTTGGCATGTCAAGGCAAATGAAAGGTAAAACAGTGATAACAACCACTATCAAAACATGACAATGAAACCAGCTAGCAGTGATTGTCAAGAAGACAAAAATTAAAACAGAAAACAGGGGAAGAAGACAGGGACAACAAGGTTAAGAATTTCTGTGTCCTCTTTAAGAAATTTAAGAGATTATTGCATATGAAAGGAAAGAGACACTTGTCCTCCCTGTTCCCAATTCTTTTCCTGCAAGTTTCTCCTTTACCTTTCAGTCATGTTTCTCCCCACCATTCAGAAAAATCTCCCTTGCAAAGCTTGTGAGTTTCTTAATCCAATAATGCATTCTCATTCTCCCGGGTGGAAAGTGGGAGCCAGGTTGACATTCTTGTCTTCCCCATCTCTGCTCTCTCCTTCCAGTACTCACCTCCCATGTGGCACAGAGATCCACTGTGTCAAATAGCACTTTTCCGTTTTCATCTGTAGGTGTAAGCATCTCACTTGGCTGGAGTAGAAACAGTCGTTTTAAAGATGTAATGAATTAACGTGTTCACCCATAACCGTGCTCTCAGGTACATTTAAAGACAATAATGTTCTGGGAGCTATATGGTACATATTCCAGAAACTTATCTTTGTAAAGACTTTCACATATGAAGTTGTGAGGAATGTGTTTAGGAGACAGGTGTCTTTTAATTTCTTACAACTATTACATGTATGAATAAGTACTATTTTTCCAGATCTTAATGGAGTCTCATAGTTGACTTATGTTACTTTTGTGTGCCCTGAAATTTCCCCTGGGGAGATGCCTCTCTGTCTGGGAAACACCTTGATATTCAGCAATATTGTGTTGACATATTGACCCAAAAGATACAATTAAAGTTTCTTATCCCCTCAAAACATGTAATGTTCCAGGGGCGTTACTATGAACTTAACATGGTCAGTGGATATTGTTTTCAAGATTAATTTGGATATTGGAAGACCCAAGAGAAACTCTCCTATATTAATGACCATGAGACTTAAACTGTCCCAAAGTCACACAATCCACCAATGGAAAAAGTTGGAACAAAAATCTAAAAATCATGTTTGGAATTCAGTGACAAGAATGAGAAAGGATACATTTTTGGAAATTACGTCAAATTCTTAAATGTAGCCAGGGCATTAGCTATTCATTTGCAAGATCCAGTGAACTCTTTCAGATAAACTAACCTGAGTAGTTTTCTTTAACTTTAAATCAAAAGTTGTGCAAAACACAGTAAGCAATGCCTAAGCGTAACTACGCAATTGCATTGTGAAATTAGAGCCAGCAGTATAAGCAAGATTTTCCAAGTTCCCCGGGAAGGATCCTAGTTTAAGTTCCACCCAGAGTCAGATCCATCAAACCGTTTCTGCTTGAAATGATGAGAACAATGGAAACTCATTGTGTTCCACGTGTGCAGCAGTCTTGTTGGGCACCTCAGCTGCATGAAATATCCCAAGAGATGATGGAATGAAAAACTTATTTTCACAAGTTTTGAATAGAAGAAGCTTTGAGATTGCTGTACGCTGTTCTCTTGTAGGCATGAAGTTGGGAAGTGGAGATTCCAAATTTACTTTCTAAAATGGTCGTGAGAAGTTATACTTAGGGTTCTATTTCTGTGTAATAATCCCTACATTCCCCTAAGTAAAAGCTTAATTCTACCATCCATGTAAACAATGATCTGGCTGACAGCAGAAGTGAAAGAGATTTGATTTCATAAAATGCCTACCTTAAAAGACACTGGAAAATGAATAAGATAAAGGTCAACATAGTCCAACTGAAGTTTTTTCAGTGAGTTTTCCAAGGCAGGTCGGACCAACTCTGGCCGATGGAAAGTGGACCAAAGCTGCAAAGGTTAAAGAGTGGAAGTTGTGTTGAATGAGTACTTGACTCAGTTGTATTCGTTTGCTTTGCCTACTTGAAAACTGATGACCCACTTACAAAAATATTCCTTTCCTTCTAGTGTTTCCTTTGGTTCTGGCCTATCTAAATCAACATTATTATATGTTAGATGTATAATTAATACATTCACTAAATGATAGAAGTAAATTACTCAAAAGTTAAAATTTATTACCAAATATCAATCATGCTCATTATCTAAATTATACTTGGTAGAGTTTACAAATATTTGAATAGTCTAATTCTCTCATCCATTTCACTCAATGGGCAAGAATAATTATCCCTGTTTAGAAACTGAGGGGGCAAAAAAACCCAGTTTTTAGCATGCTAACGTGTTCTGGACACAAGTTATGACACTTTATCTCTTGTTTAACATTTACAGAGCTCTCTTGTGTTGCTTTCTCTCTCTCTGATAAGCATGGCAATGAAGAATCAGAATAATAATAAATGTTAGAAAGTCATTTGGAAAATAAGAAAAACCATAATATGATAATAGATTTCTCTGTTCTATAGTCTGCTAAATCATACTGATCTAAGTTGAGGCTCAGAAAAAATTGAAATGAATTTACAATCATAAATTTGAAAACAGCAGTGATGAGAAAGCCATCGTTATTCTCTATTTTTTATTTGTTTTAATACAATTCATTCAAAACTGCTGATCTTGTCATACAGTTGGCATCCCTACATAACCACATAAAATAAATTTGCCCAAGGTTCATTATATACACAATGTCTTCTTTTTTTTTAAGTTGAGTTCTCACACTGCTGGAGTCCAGGGGCATGATCACTTCTTACCACAACCTTGATCTTCTAAGCTCAGGCAGTCCTCCCACCTCAGCCTCCTAAGTAGCTGGTGCTATCGGCGTGTGCCACCATGCCCAGCAATTTTTTTGTAGAAATGAGATCTCACCATGTTGCCTAGGTTTGTCTTGAGCTCCTGAATTCAAGCAATTCTCCCACCTTGGCCTCCCAAAATGCTGGGCCTACAAGCATGAACAACTATGGCTGCCCCAAATGCACAATACCTTTGAAGTATAGAATATGTCTTCTCTCTTCACAAAGCCATCTGCAATCTTGCTTCGGATGGCCAGACCAACCTGTTCTTCATTGCCATATAAATGTGCAGAATCAATATGGCGGAACCCAACTTCTATCGCTAATTTGGTAACCTCTGCAGCTCTACTTTTAGGAACCTAGAGGAGCAATCGAAGATAGCATGTGGTGATCAAAGTGAACAAGAGGTACTTCAGGCAAAAACAAAGACCTTCAAACAAATCAGCTTTTCTACCCGACTTAGGTGAGTTCTAAGAAGAACCCATCCCTGCTTGCCTGGACCTTTTCTAGTTTGAAAGTAAGGTTGGTCTTTTCAGGAACCCCTTTGGGACCAGGCTATCACTGGTTGATCACTGCCATTGGAGGTCCCCAAACACAACCAGATTTGGTAATTCATTAGAAAAATTAACATGACTCAGCTTATAGCTCTAGTTATAGTCAAGATTATTTTTAGTTTAGTGAAATTAACTCAAGAAAAAGGCATAAGAAATGAAGTTTAAAATAAATACAGTGCAAACTCCCATGAGTTATCCACAGTGATGTTACACAGAAGTCAAAATTTTTCCAGCATTGTATTTTGGCAACATACAGGAAATGTTTATGAAAGATGTTCTTTAGAGATTTTATTCTTAAGATCTTGACTGGATGCTGGTTACATGGAAACATGCCATCTAAGGCACACCAAAATTCTTGTCTTGCAAAGAAAAGCAGATATTCTTAAACTCCACTACTTTTACAAGCAGTTAATTACAGCCACCATCTTTATCAAGTAGAGAATGGTGAGAAATTCAACTTTTTAGAGACCAGTCAGGGTTCAATTTTGGAAATAGGTACTTCCATGGAGAGCAGTTTATTATGTTAACTCTTTCTACACAGCCATTCTATATGCATAACGGAACCAAATACTAGGAATAAAGATGTATCCTGCATATAGATATACACATAAGAAATTAACTACAGCCTGAAAGAAATTAGTAAAGTTGGTTTCAGACCTAAAACAAATCAGGGTCTTTTAGGAAAGATATAATTCCAGTGAAAATTAAAATTAATGATTCATATACCAAATTTGAATACAGATTTGAAAGTATATTTTTAAATGACAAACACATAAATAAGACAAAATTTTTTCCATTGAAAAAACATTTCAAAAGCTTTATTTTCCCAATGAAGTTACAAGAAACTCAATACTGGGTATTACTGCCTTTCCCTAATACCTGCCTTGATCTTTCCTTTGACGTATGAAGACACTTAAATTTATGAACCGTCAGTAGTGTCCTAATCCTTACTTTCCTTCCTGCCAACTGATATTAGGAAGTAAACAGGTAATGTCACTTGTCTTCAAAATGTCTCTCTGTATATTCTTACATCTTCTAGATGGGAAAAGGGAGATTCAGATTTTGTGCAACCTGTCCATATTCAATTAGTAGACTGAGGACACTATTGGATTGCAAGTTTTCTTCCAGTCTAGAACTGCTTCAGTCAAGAAAATAAACCCTCTGTTTTATTCACTTCCATGTCAGTGGACTACCCTATCATTTCGATTCAAACTTGATACAAATTTACCAGGACAAATAATTAGGCTTTACTTCATTTGCTTCCCTGTTTAATGATATGTTTTCCTTTTAGGTGACTTTCCTAGAGGTGAGGAAAGCATTTGGGAATTTCTACTTAGTCCAGGTACAGTATTAGCCTGTGATACTCAAGAACACCCGGCAGAACAGCAGAGTTCTCCCAACAGTTTTCATGCATCCCCTCTGCAGTAACTCTTACCGCAAAGATTTCTCTGGATCATGTCTACTTGGAAAGAGGAACGATTTCTTGACTTAAAGTCATAAACAGGAAACCACTCCCATTATGATAATCCCCAAGAAAGAGAACTGACAGGCAGTGTCCTTGATTGTTGAGTTTTACATATTCTTCCAAGGTGAGAAATAGACATAAACAGAAGAAAAAAGAAAACAGTTCCCAAGATAAGCAGTTCCCAAGATTCATTTACCGTCATTGTTTTCATTAAGACTTTTTCATGCTGGGGCATGATTAGGGACTTTTGTGTTCTTCTAGACCAAGTTTACAACCAGACCTCAATGCAGACAAAAACTGACTGCATTTTCTCTTTGTACAGAAAACAGTTCTAGCTTAGTGAAACTTAACACCTAGTGAGTCACCTAGAGTCCCACTGGAAAATTATTCTGATGACCCATGTCGGCTTTTTGCTTAGTATAGGATTTTTCTTTTCAGCTCTCCACACTAAAAACAGTCTCATTACCTCTGAAGGTGCATAGGTGCCAAATCCCAATACCGGCATGAAGTGACCATCATTCAGCTTCACACAATGTTTGGAATCCATTGCCTGTCACTCCTCCGGCTAGCAGACGTTTCTTCCTTTTTCTGCTTTGCAGATTACATAAACAACGGGCAGGCAACGCCCCAACTGCACACTGCCCAAAAATTAACCACAGGCGTTTGGAAGGAGGAAAAATGATGCAGCATTACAGAGGGTTGATTCTTATCAAAGATAACTCTTAAACTAATTAATAGTTTTATAATAGACTGATTAATTTCTTGCAGAAGTTTTTTGTCTATTCAGACTCTCTATATGCTCATAAATTCTTCCTAGAGATTTGTAGAACAAATAGTGTCTATGTGATGGACAATAAAAAACCTCCAGCTACAAATATCTTTTCTGTTTGTGCCCTGATGATGCCTCTTTTTTACCATGCATCATTTAGAATTACTGACTATCTTACACCTTTCCCTCACATAAACACACACAATTTAAATAAATGACCAAATTGAGCATATTTTTAAAAAGCTAACACTCAATTAAAAGTTAAAAAATGAATATTTGCCTTTTTACCTTTACTATCAAAAAATTAATATTGTTTCTCCTTTCTTTACGTTGTAGTACGAATATCCAATCCTGGTAAACATGCAGTCTTGATGAAGTTGTAATTCTGACTAGAGTGTAGAAAAGATCCTGATATGGTATTTATTAGAGTATTAATTATTAACAGATTTTGAACTCTGGACATCATTTGTAATATGCAAACAGTGCCTTATAATATTTGTATCTTTCACCCAGTTTTATGAGAAACTACTATAAAGTACCTAGCCCAAAACATGAATAACTATTTTATATATGTCATGATTTTGTTAAATATTATTCCTAAAGAAAACCTGGAAACTTATTATAAAAAATTGGTGACTAATCATCACATGGGGTAATCTTTACCTGTTTCTCCCTTTGGAGGACAGATTAGAACATGACGGTGGCAGTTTGCATGATTCATGATTAACATCTCTGAGTAACCTTGACTTACAATACCTTCATGCACATATTCCCTTCTTACTGAAAAATAAATACATAAATGAAGAAATGGCTAAATTATCACATGGTGACACAATGCCATGTTATAAAGCCACTGACATTTTTCACTTAGAATGATGTAAGCAAGATGATGGATAATAAAGCTCCCAATTTTCCCATATAAACAGCAATAGGCAATGTATAATTAACCAAAATAAACTTATTTATTTATGTAGTAGCTTGTTAGATATGCAAGGGGACTACATTTGCACAGATGCCATAGATGAAAGATTAAAGAAAGAAGCATAATTTATACCATCTAAAACACTGAGGAGAAGCTGGGGTATACTTTTTTGAAATTTGAAGGTAGTAAAAAAAAATAGCACACACAATCCAGGCAGATGCATGTTCAGAAAAGAGCTGAGTGAGAAGAACTGCAGTTTTCAGATAGGACTGATGTCAAGACTATTAGTTGATGATTGTGATGACACAGAACAAATCTACATAGAGTGAGGAAGGTGGCTGCTTTTAAAAGTCCCAATTTAAAATAAAAATAACAAAAGCACACAAAGAAACAGGAAAACATGGTCCATTATAATAATAAAAATAAATTGCTGGAAACCACCTCTGTAGAATCGCGGCCATTGAAATAAGTAGAGAAAGACGTCAAAACAACTGTCTTAAATATGCTTAAATTTCTAAAGACAAACATGGACAAAGTACTTTAAGCATCAAGAAAACTATATAGAAAAAATGAAAATGCCAAGAGTGATAGAGAAATTCAAAAAACAAAAATTGAAGGTGAAATATATAACAATTCAAAAACTCACTAGAGGGTTTTAACAGCAGATTTGAGCAGGAAGAAGAAATAATAAACATACTAATGGATAGGATATTTGAATTCATTGAATCTAAGAGCAAGAAAAAAGAATAAGGAGATGTGAAAAAAAGTCTAAAGTTTTTATGGAACAATATCAAGCAACCAAAATACAGCACAGTGAATTTCCAGAAGCAGTGGAAGGGACACATGGGGAAGAAGAAATTATTTGGAGAACATAATCATCCAAAATTTTCTAAATATGTTGAAAGACATAAATCTACCAATTCAAGAAACTTTAAAAAACTGCATATAGGATATTCTCAAAGAGATTCAAAACGACATATATTATAATCAAACTCTCAAAAGCTAAAGACAAAGACGCCATCTTGAAAGCAGCAAGATAAATGTGACTTGTAAATTACAAATGATTCTGGATCAGAAATTTTGGAGGACACATGAAATAATTTACTTAATGTGGAAAAAAAACCTGTCACCCAAGAATTCTTTATTTGGCAAAAATGAACATCAATAAATATTAAGTTATTAAGACCATGTGAAAAAAAAGCTGTAAGAGTTCATTGCCACTAGAACTGTTCTGTAAAAAATGCAAGAGGGAGTAATTCAGTGTGAAATAAAAAATGATTAGATGGTAACTTGAAGTCATAAGAAATATAAATACCTCTTTTAAAGGTAAATATACTGTCAAACATGAAAACATGCACTTTTGAGAGTTTGGTTTGCGGTGACTTTTTCTTCAAGATTTAAAATACAAACACAAATACAGGTATTATTATAAGTATAAATCTATATTACCATGTACATCATGTATAAAGTTGCAATTAGTGACATTAATACTGAGAAAGGAAGAAAAAAAGACCTGTGGAAAAGTAGGCTTTTTGTATGGAATTGAAGATAAATTGGCATCGAGTCCCAAGTAGATTGTTATAGCTCTTGAACATTGTATGCCATCTTCATGAAAACTACAAAGAAAATGACTAGAATGTACATAAGAGAAGATGAGAAGGGAATCAAAGTATCACTAAAAATATCATACAACCACAAAAAAGGGTCTTAATGGAGGATACGAGGAATAAAAAGCTGTAACATAGACCCAAAAAGGAAAAGAAAACTGGCAAGTTAACTCTCTGTCATCACAGTCACATGTTACCTAATGATGGGATATGTTCTGAGACAGGAGTTGTCATACGATTGCATCATCTTGTGAACACCACAGAGTGTCCCTACATGAACCTAGATGGTATGGTCTAGTTAACATTGAAGCTACGTGGTATAACAGACTTCTGCTCTGAGGCAATGAACATCTACAGCGTGTTGCTGCACCGAATACTGTGGGTGGTGGTAACACATGGGAGGCATTTGTGTATCTAAACATCTCTCAACACGAAAAAGAGTTTATGGTATAAGAGTGTATAAGATGATAAGAGATTTTATAGGATTATGACACCTCATAACTATAAGGTATTAGAATCTCGCACAACCACTGTTGTATATGTGGTTCGTCATTGATCAGAATGCTGTTATGTGACTCATGACTGCATTTTAAATGTGAGACATTTAAATACATTTCATTGAAGTGTGAGACGTTTTAAGTACATTAAATTGAAATGTATTAATTATTTACAACAAAAGAAAGATAAATTTTTAGAACGGATTAAAAAAATAACTTTAACTCCATGCCCTGCACTAGCAACTCACTTTAGAGCTAAGGATACAAATTGTTTGAGAGTGAAAGATGGAAACATATTTATTGAAAATAGTAGCTAAAAGAGAGCTGTGATAGCTATGGTAGAATCAGAGCAGATAAAATGTAATCAAAAGCGGTAACAAGAGATAATCAAGACATTACACACAGGCATACCTTGGAGATATTATGTGTTGGGTTCCAGACTACCGAAATAAAGCAAATACTACAATCAAATAAGTCACACAAGGTTCTTGGTTTCAAATGCATATAAAAGTTATGTTTATGCTATGCCATAATCCCTTTGATGTGCAATAGCATTTCATTTAAAGAAAAAAATGTACATACCTTAATTTAAAGCAACACCATATTGTTAAATTGTGCTAACAATCACCTGAGCCCTCAGCAAAGCCATAATCCTTTTGCCACTGAAGCTTTTTCCTTCGATGCTGATTGCTGCTGACTTACTAGGATGGTGACTGCTGAAAGTAGAAGTGACTGTAGTTATTTCTTAAATAAAGGACAACCACAGACATTGCCACATCGAAAGATTATTTCTTTCATGAAAGATTTCCCTGTAGATTGGCAGTGATGGAAACTGCCAGGGGAGGGCGAGTGGGAATTGGCAGTAGTGGGAAACTGCCAGGAGGCGGGAGCACACCTCATCAACAAGAGTAACTGCATAATGAACATTTGTATACCTAACCCTGAATTGCACCCACAATTTTTTTTTTAAAGATCTCCCTGTAGTATGCAATGCTGCTTGATAGCATGCTACCCACAGTGGGACTTGTTTCAAAGTTGAAACCAATACTCTAAAATCCTGCCATTGCTTCTTCAACTGCACATATGCAATATTCTAAATCACTTGTTTTCATCTTGACAATGTTCACAGCCTCGTCATTAAGGGTAGATTCTATCTTATGAAACTGGTGTCTTTGTGCATCCACAAGAAGTGACTCGTTATCTATTACATTTTAATCATGCGAGTGTAGCAATTCAGTCACACGACCAGGTTTCACTTGCAATTCTAGTTCTATTGTTATTTCCACCACAACTGCAGTTACTTCTACCACTGATGTCTCGAATCCCTGAGAGTCATCCATGAGGGTTAGGGTCAACTTATTTCAACCTGTTCATGTTAGTGTATGGAGCTCCTTCTGTGAATTGCAAATATTCTTGATAGCATCCAAAACACAGTAAGTTGCATCCGGAGGGCTTTTAATTTACTTTGCCCGGATCAATCAGAGGAACCACCACCTATGGCAGATATTGCTTTAGAGACTGTATTTTCTGATGAATAAGACTTAAAATTCAAAGTATGCCTTGATCCATGCACTGTAGAATGCATGCTGTGATAGCAGGCATGAAAACAACACTAATTGTGTACTTCGAAGCTGTGAAACCAGGCAATGACACCTTGTCTCTAGCTCTAAGAGTCCTAGGTGGCATATTATTCCAAGAGAAGACTGTTTAATCGACACTGAAAATCTGCTCTTGAGCATAGCACCTTCGTCAGGGATCTCAGCTACATTTTCTGGATCACTCGGTGCAGTTTCTCTGTCATCACTGGCTGCTTCACCTTGGACTTCTATACAAGGGAGGCATCTTCTTTCCTTCAATCTCATGAACCAATCTCTACGAGTTTCAACATTTATTCTGGAGATTTTTCCTCACTTCTCTCAGCCTTCACAGAATTAAGAAGACGGAAGGCCGAGCTCCAGATTAGGCTTTGGCTGGTTTGAGCTCTCCACACCACTAAAGTTCTCTATATATCAGCAGTGAGGCCGTCTTGCTTTCTCACCATTTGTGCGTTCACTGGATTTGCACTTGCAATTTTCTTCTATAACTTTCCTTTGTAGTCATGACTTGGCTAACTGCTCGGCACAAGAGAGCTAGCTTTTGGCCTGTCCCAGCTTTCAATATGTCTTCCGTGCTCAGCTTAATGATTTCTAGCTTTTGTGCTTGGACACTTAAAGGTCATTGTGGGGTAACTATTGGACATAGTTTCAATACTGTTATGTCTCAGGGTAAATAGGGAGGCCTGAGGGGAGGGAGAGGGATGAGGAAATCACCAATCACTGGAGTAGTCGGAACACGTAAGCTCACTGTCTTACATGGGCACGGTTTGTGGTTCCTTGAAACAATTATAACGGTAATATCAAGTCTGACTGATCACACATCACCGTAACAGATACCACAAGTGAAAAAGTTTGAAAAATTGCAAGAATTACCGAAATGCACTACAAAGACACAAAGTGCACACGTGCTGCTGAAAATTGGTGCTGGCAGACTCGATCCACACAAGATTGCTACAAACTTTAAGTTTATTTTTAAAAATGCGGTATCTGTGAAGGACGACCAAGTGAATCATGATTAAACGAGGCATCCTTGTGCTGATAAATGGGCCAATTTATGAAGAATATAACAAGTGTGGTGGTGAATTCCAGGTGTCAACAGGACTAAAATTAAGGGGTACTCCAGCAGCTGGCAAAGCATTATTTCTGGGTTTATCTGTGAAATTCTGGATGATGTTGGCATTTGAATAAAGGAATCAGCTCAAAAAGATTCACCCTCGCCCAGTGTGGGCAGAGACCATCCTATTGGCTGGGGTTTCTGGTGACTGGGATGTCCACCAGTGACTCCCAGGTCCTCAGGTTTTCAGACTCAGACTGAAAGTTACATCATCAACTCCTACAGTTCTCAGGCCTTCAGGCTTGGGCGTAGCCATGCTGTGGCTGAGAGGGGCTAAAACAGTTAAAATTATTTCTTTCAAAAATCAATATGCAAGCTCCAAAACCTGCTAGACACGGGGCTTGAAAAAACCAAATAGCCAAAGGTCGCTCTCCTGGAAATGCAAGATAGTAATCCATTCACAACCTTACCCCCACATCCTCTCTTTGTAAAGTTATCGGTTTACAACCCCTGCTTGTCATGTGTACCCTGGAGACAACTTGTTCTTTGAAAATCTGGTTTTGCTAAATACCACCTTGCAAATTCCAAAGAAAAATGTATAGCCATACAACCCGACCCCCTCCCTTACCTAAACTAGCAGATAAAACCCCTCTCCTCTTTCTCCGAGTTGCTCAGCCTTAGAGCATTAGACCGCTAATAAACTGCTACTTCCTAAGATAGCCTCGGTGTCACGGTCTCTCTGTTTTCCTGCAAAAGCCACAAGCACAGGTGCTCGTAAGGGAATACGTTGTCCATTTGGAACAAATTTTAATCACAGTTCATAAGCTTGCTTCCCTTAGAAACTTCCTGGACCATGAAGAACCCAGACATTCCTTCCACCCAGGGGAACAAGTGCTGCTAAAAAATTGAAGAAAAAAAAAAGAACCCAACCAACAGCTGCAAGAAAAAAACAGGGACCCTATGGCATCCTAGTCATCACTTATCTACTGCATTAAAAACCTACAAATATCAAGCCTTGAATACTCCATTCCTGAATGGAAAAATATATGCCTGAATAGAGAGACCCTGTTCCCTGACCAGAGCAACTGCTTCAGTGGACAGTTGAGCTGGTAAAGAACTTAAAACTGCTATTTAAGCAACAAAATAATTCTCACTAAATGTGTATTTAAAATGGGCCTATTCCTATGCTAGTACATTCTATTACCCAAATTGTTAAATTTGTGGGCAACTTCTAGTCTCAGGAGCCTCTGGGCTTCCCTGACAGGTCTCACTCCTCCAGGGGACTAACTGGAAACACTTAAATCTGTACAGTCCAAAGTTCAAAATGGGAGATCAAACAACTAATAGTAATAACCTAACAAAAATTAGTTTACCACAATGGCCCATTAAGGAAACAGGCAGTGTGTTCAATACCAGGTCCCAACTACCCGGGATCAAATCTGGGAGTTTTGGGGAGCTGTGGAGTTCTGTAAAATTTAAATACCTAACTTCTCCATTATAGCAAAACCCCTCTATAAAGCCACAAAGGGGGATAAACAAAAACCTCTGCTATAAAAAAAAATTCAGCAACCTTAGACCTTACCCTTAGAAGGACTATTGGCAGAAACTGGACTCATTTAGGCTGGGTCCAGCTTCTGCCAATAGTCCTTCTAAGGGTAAGGTCTAGCCTCAGGAAACCAACAGGTTTCTCACCTTTTAAAATCCTTTATGGGCGGCCACCCCCTCTTGTTAAGGGCATACAGGGAAACTTAAAGGAGTTAGAAAATCTTACTCTAAAACAACAAATGCAGGCCTTAGTTTCAGCCTTAAATACCATCCATTATCAAGTCAAAAAATGGTTACCAATTAGTTTAACTACCAATACCCATTCTTTTAAACCAGGTAATATAGTATGGGTAAAAAAATGGAATGTACAGCCTCTAAAATCCCACTGGAGGAGCCCATTTACTGCCCTTTTATCTACCCCAACTGCAGTCAAAGTAGCCGAAATAATTACAACAAAGTTAAGCCTGCCCCCCAAGACTGGGAGTGCACCACAAATCTGTTGGCTCCTCTTAAGCTGACCTCCTGGAAAGTCACTGAAGCCAACAGAAAACCCCAAATAGATTCCCCAAGCCCAGCTCTAGCCACTCCAGAGCTGGCTAGTCTACGCACAGACGCTGTCTGATCTACGCAAGGCAGAAGCTTAAGGACTCGATGGACCTTACTGATAAGCCATTGTTTCTCTATGTCAGCCTTTGTATTTGCCAATTACTATACCATTTGTGTCTTATTTGCTATAAGACTGACCTTATTTGCTATAAAATTGACAGTCTACCCCTGCAAATTGGACATGCTGGAAAAAGGTTTCACTAGCATTTCTGTTCTTTCTTATATTAGAAAGCTTGCCTATGTCCCAATGCAAAAATGGCATGGTATAAAAACTAACAATTGGTTTAAAACACGTTTTCAGATCTGAAAGAACTTAAGTACATTATTGGATCTGTAATCCTATTGTTAGGATCCTGTCTTATCTTCTCTTACATAGCCCCAGCAATTATAAACTCCATCTCTAAGTTTGTAAAAAACAGTTGTCGAATGAAAAACTGCAGTCCATGATGCTCTTAACCCATAAAGGATCGAGCATCAAAGGAGGGAAAACAGCAGAGAGGGGCTGAAAACAGTTAAAATCATTCCTTTAAAAAAAATCAACCGGCAAGCTCCAGGCCTGCTGGACATGGGGCTTGAGAAAACCAAATAGCCAAAGGTTGCTTTCTTGGAAATGCAAGATAGTAATCTATTCACAACCTTACCCCACATCATCTTTATGAAGTTATCGGTTTACAACCCCTGCTTGTCATGTATATCCTGGAGACAATTTGTTCTTTGAAAATCTGGTTTTGCTAAATACCACCTTGCAAATTCCAAAGAAAAATGTATAGCCATACAAACAGACCCCCCCTCCCTTACCTAAACTAACAGATAAAATCCCTCTCCTCTTTCTCCAGGTTGCTCAGCCTTGGAGCATTGGCCCACTAAGTGGCGCCGGCGCTAATAAACCGCTACTTCCTAAGGTAGCCTCAGTGTCGTGGTCTCTCTGTTTTCCCGCAACAATGCTAAAGCCATTCTTTATTCCCCAGCTTGCAAATGGCAGCTAGTGGCACTTCTTGGCCTCCATAATTAAAACAATGCAATTTCCCAAATAAATTCTCTCTAATATGTCCATATATAGACACACACATATATAACTCATACACACACATGCACACACACACATAAATATACACCCCTTGGGCATTTTTATATGCTTAGACTTCTGTCCTAATCTGGAGATTCAGAAGGAAACAAACAGGGAGGTGACCTGGGCCACTACCCTTAGATAACAAGACTTAGACTTACTTGTGCATTTGGCTCCGGGGTTGGCTTGTGCTGGAGGAAATACGGGTTTATAGAGATACGGGAAGAAACACGTCCACCCCCAATCTGAGGTCTTCTCAACTGAGCCGGGGGAGGAAATAAAGCCCTCCAGTTTGCCGCCACTGTGGAGTTTTGTCACAAATTGTGGGACTATAACTCTTAGGTCCTAAGATCACTACCTCAAGACATACTGGTCTCAGGTGGGCAAAGACTTCGTCTATTTGTGCTGCTATAAAGGAATGCCTGAGGCTGGGTGATTTATGTTTTAAAAGGGGCTTATTTTGCTTACTGTTCTGCACACTGTCCGAATAACATGGCACACACCCACATCTGCTTCTAGTGAAGGCTTCAGGCTGCTTCTACTCACAGTGTGAGGGGAAGAGGAGTCAGCGTGTGCTGAGATCACAAAGCGAGAGAGAAAAGCTCTCAAGAGAAGGGAAGGAAGGACCAGGCTCTTTTTTTTTTGAGTCCAAGTCTAACTGTCGCCCAGATTGGAGTGCAGTAGCATGCTCACGGCCACCGCAGCCTCGACATGCTGGACTCAGGCGATCCTTCCGCTTCAGCCTTGTAAGCAGCTGGAACTACAGGCACATGCCACATGCCTGGCTAATTTTTCTATTTCTTGTAAAGGCAAGGTCTTGCCAAGTTGCCCAGACTGGTCTTGAACCCTGGACTCAGTCAATCCTCTTGCCTCAGCCTTCCAAAGTGCTGGGATTACAGGCTTGAGCCAGCACACCCAGCTGGACCAGGCTCTTTTTAACAAGCAGCTATTGAGGAACCTAAGAGTGAGAATTCATTTATTCCTGCAGGGGAGACACCAAGTCATCCATGAGGGATCTACCCCTATGACCCCAAACCTCCCACTGTCCCCTCCTGCAATATTGGAAACCAAATTTAAGCACAAGGTTTGGAGGTTCAGATAACCCAGCTATGGCATTCTGCCCCTCACCCCATGAACCTCAGGTCTTTCTTACCTGCAAAGTACAATCATTTCATCCTAACGGTCCCCAATAGTCTTACCTTGTTCCAGCACCAAAATAAAAGTCCAAAGTACAAAGGTTCACCAGAGATTCAAGGCAAGTGTCTGCCAGGTATGAGCCTGTGAAATCAAACACAAACTATTTACTTCCAAAGTACATTAGTTTTGTAGACAGTGATTGAACAAGTCCATTCCAAAAGGGAGAAATCACTTAAAAGAGAAGGGGGACAGGGCCATGCAAGTTAGAAAGCCAACAGCCACATATTAAATCTTAAAGCTCCAAAATAATTTCCTTTGGCTCCTTGAGCATGCTGGTGTGAGGGATGGACATCCCTGCCCCACAGCTTTGCTTGGTACAGCTGATGTGGCTGCTCTCACAGGTTGCAGCCCAGAGCCCAGGCTTTTCCAAGCAGAGGAGGCATTCGGCTGGTGGCTCTATAATTCTGGACTAGAGAGATGTGGTCCTGCGCCTACAGCTAGACAAGGCAGTGCCCCAGTGGGATCTCTCAGCAGAGGCTCAACCCCACGTTTCTATTCAGTATTACCTAAGCAGAAACTCTCCGCAGAGATTCTTCTCCTGTGGCAGGGTTTTAGATACGTCCTCTGAAATCTAGGAGGAGGCCGTCAAGCCTCAACGACTCTTGTGCCACACAGGGCTCAGGCTCGAAACTGCCCTTCTCTCTTTGCCTTCCTCTACTTAGCATTTCCTCCACTGCCTTGGCATAAGGCCTCCAGTTTCCTGAGGCTCATTGCACAAGGTGATTAACACGTGGGGACTTCTTCCTGACCAGATGGTAAAGATTCAAGCTTTCTCCGGTTTGTGTAGAATCTGGTGGAAAAATAAACAAGCAAGCAACAACAACCAAACTAATGTCAGGGTGCCATGGAAATGATCAGTCCTATAGGGGAGAGAGAGAGAAAGAGGACAAAGGAAAAGGAAAAAGAGCGAAAGGAGGAAGGCAGGAATAAAATAAGAACGAGGAAGGAGAGGAGCGATGTGTCCTTGAGTCATAAATAAATAATGCTTATGTGCCTCAGGGAAATAATCGATCTTACTTTCTACACATGCGCCGCCTGATTCACAGAGAACTCCAAATATTTGCTCAGCAGATATATATGGAAGTGATTTCTTTAAAAGTTTGTGTTGGCAATAGTATCTGCCCCCAAGAGGTTTCTTGTTTTGTGGGATCATTTCTCTGGGGTGAGTGTGTTCTGTGCAAATAAGGAAGAACCACACTTGAACCGCACAGGGACTTCTGGACGGGGACCAAGAGTGGGCCTTGAGGTTGTGCAGGCCAAGAGTCAGAACCGCATTGCTTTGGAAATGAGGAGTGAGCAGAGGCTGTGTGGGAAGGACAGGCATGCTGCGGAGGGGGTTGGGGCATTGTTGATCTCCCGGGAGGGTCTTCCCTGGGGAGAAAAACAGGTTTATGGGAATGTCCATGAAGTTTTAATTATTTTATTAGATGAAATTCATAGCACATGGAATTTTAAGTAAAACTTACCTTACACACGATTGTTTTATAGGCTGAGTTTTGTCTGAAGAAAAGTTACCTCCTGAATTTCAATTTTCAGTTAACAATGACTCCATTGAGCCCTTTTTCTGAGATCACTGCATCTTCTGCCCTATTTGTTATTTTAGTTTTGTCCAGTACTATGTTCAACTCCTATAATCTTCTTGCGCTTTTGTGAGGTGACTTAGTGGTTTTTCACACATTCTGAAAACTCCTGGATAGGTACAAAATGGGGGTGTTTTAAGAGAAAATTGTTAACTTTGGTGTTTTTTGGATAGGAGACAATGAGTTCAAAAAAGCCTGTCTTGATCGATTTAATCCCCATAGAATTGCATCACCCCAAAGCAAGAAGTCTGGAGAAAGGATAAACTCTGAGTGTCATTCATTAGATTCCCAAACTTCTCCCATCTCCTTCTGACTCTTCCCTCTGCTTTGTATTGACATAATTCTCAGACTGACTGGAAACAGCCACAGCAATTTCAGAACTCACAGTGCAACAAGACGATAGCCAGTCAAAGAAGGGGCCATATTATTTTAAAAACTTCTTCTTAGAAGTTTGAAAAAGTTTCCTAGAAGCCCCCTGCATAGTTCCTCTCATGTGGCATTGGTTAGGGTTGGGCCACAGCACCCTTCTCACAGCAAACACATCCAAAGGTAATGAAATCAACGTGTTTTCTAAGCAAATCATTTGGAGCAGGACAGACATTGGGAAAGCTACCATTTGGCCACTAAAATCATAGCAAGAAAGTGACGATTTAGAAAAAATAGATATTTCCAATTTTGCCTACACCTCAGAAATGCTTTTAAATGCTTTTAAAACAACTCAAGATAGACTAAAGACTTAAATGTAAGGAATGAAACTATAGAAATACTTGAAGAAAACTCAGGGAAAATTCCTCTGGACATTGGCCTAGGCAAAGTATTCATGACCAAAATCTCAATAGCACAAGCAACAACGTCAAAAAAAAAAAAAGGCCAATGGCATTTAGTTAAATTAAAAATCATCTGGCAGGGCCCAGTGGCTCAGCCTGTCATCCCAGCACTTTGGGAGGCCTCGGCCTGAGCCCACAGGTTTGAGACCTGCCTGGGCAACTTGGCGAGACCTCGTCACTACAATGAATAAAAAATTAGCTGGGTGTGATAGCGCGCACCTGTAGTTCCAGCTACTTGGAAGGCTGAGGCGGAAGGATCGCTGGAGCCCAGCAAGCTGAGGCTGCTGTGACCGGGAGAGTGCCACTGCACTCCAGTTTGGACAGCAGAGTGAGACTGCAACTCAAAAAAAAAAGAAAAAGAAATACGATTCAGTCTGAAAAAAGAATGAAGCCATATCTTCTGCAGGATGGACCTGGAGACCATTATCTTAAGTGAAACAATTTAGAAACAGAAAGTCAACTACTACAAGTGCTTATGTAAAGGTGGGAGCTAAATGATGTGAACACATGGACTTAGAGTGTAAAATAATCATTGTCGGGGACTTGGAAAGGTGGGAAGGTAGGAGGGAAATTATTTATGGGTACATGCACGCTTTGCAGGTGATGTTTACACTGAAATCTACAATATATCCCTGCGTCAAAATTGCACTTTTACAACCTAAATTTATACAAATAAAAATAAATAAAGCATAGCGATACTTAGGTTTTAGTACGGATTAAATAAATAAGAATCTCTGGGGTGGGGGTCTCAGCTTTTGATAAGAGGGTCCATGTCAATATAAGTAGAGCAATTTGCTCTGACTCTGGACACCTTGGCTCTATGTGGTTGGTATAAAAACAGACAAGTAGGCAAAAATAACAGAAGCCTCAATCAGTAGCAAATCTGTGTTTTTAAAAACTGCAGAGAGAATGAGTGGGGTCTGATAAATTTCTATTTAATTTAATATTTGCCTAATTTGAATGGAGATTGAAAGAATGAAAAAAGGAAAGAGGAGAGACTCAATGACCACAACTCTTGATGAATCAAAACTCAATGAAGTGTAGCAGAAACCACAGTGTAGTAGATTTGGTAGTATGAAATGCGTCAATGTTAGAGCTTCCTAGATAAAGCAGTTGTAAGTAGGTAATAAACATGGAAGCAGGTGCCTGAATTGTAGTCTAGGTATGAGTAGAGACTCTTGGGAGTTGAGAATGTGAAGAACGAAATGCCTGAGTTCTCCTTATGAAAAATGAAAAATGGGCTGGGCGTGGTGGCTCAGCCTGTAATCCCAGCACTTTGGGAGGCCGAGGCGAGAGGATTGCTTGAGCCTGGGGGTTCGAGACCAGCCTGGGCAACTTCGTGAGACCTCGGTTCTACAATAAATCAAAAAATAAGCCGGGTGTAGTGGCACACAACTGTGGTTCCAGCTACTTGGAAGGTTGAGGCCGAAGGATCACTTAAGCCCAGCAGGTCAAGGCCGTATTAGCTGTGAGCATGCCACTACACTCCAGCCTGGGCGACAGAGTGATACTCCAACTCAAAAAAAAAAAAAGAAAGAAAGAAAAATGAAAAATGATGTCTACAGAATCTGGGAAGAAATTGTAAACTAAGAAAAAAAGACTAAAATAAAAAGACCGTATATATAAGTGGGGAAATGTAATAGGGTCTAGATATCAACCTTAAAAAAATAGATTTTATTCATGTGGTTTCCCACTTGGTATCAGAGATGAAATCTCAAATTTCAGTACCTAGTGCCTGTTGATAGAATTATTTCTATTAGGAAGACTAGGAAGCTAAGGCTTAATTGCTTCAAATTTGCCACAAAGCTAGCATAGTGGGCTCAATAATAGCCCACAAAGACATCTATGCCCTAAACCCTGAACCATGTGAGTATGTTACTTTATGTGACAAAACGAAGTTTGCATATATGATTGAGTTAAGAATCATAAGATGGAAGGGTTTTCCTGGATTATCTGGGTAGGTCAGTATAATCAAAAAGTTTTTATGAAGTGAGACTCAGATGGGTCAGAGTCAAAGAAGAGTTGTGAGGATAGATGTATAGGAAAGATCTAAGATGTCATGCAGCTGACTTTGAAGATTAAATAAGAGGCCATGAGCCAAGGAATGCATTCTGAAAATGGCAAGGAGATGAACTTTCCCCTAGACCCTCAAAAAGAAATAGAGGCTTGTGGACACTTTGACTCTAGCCCATTGAATCTGATTTTGGACTCTTGTCTCTAGAACGTTAAGAAAATTAATTTGTTTCGTTTCAAGCTATAATATTTATGATAATTTGTTACAGCAGCAACAGGAATACAGATACAATTTACTCAATTCTTTCCCTTTTTCTCCTATATCATCAATTTTCCTCTCTTTACTACTAGATGTAGTAAAGTAAGGCATGCTGCTATTTCTGTCATCTCACAGGAAATTCTCATTTGCAACTGTTTTCTTCTTCAGTGACTTCCTGTTCCCTTATAGCCAAGTATTTGAGCACTTTCTACACGTCCATATCTAAGTCCTCGCTTCCCACAATTTTTTGAACACACCCTATTCAGGCTTTGGCCTCCACCAAGCCATCAAAACTGTGGTTGACTTTGCTAAGGTCCATTGCCCATTCCAGCGGTGAACGTTGAGTCCCTTTCTTATTTGTCCAGTCAGCAGCATTTAACACTTTTCTCCTAGACAGTTTCTTCATCTGGCTTCCAGGAGAGAAAAGTCTCCCACTTTCCCTTCCTAGTTTCTCCCCAGTCTCCTCCGGTTTCTTTTCTGTCACCTCAACCTCTTACAAAAGGAATGCCCTGTGTCTCATTTTTCCTTGCCCCCACTCACTCACTCATTAAATGTTTTCTCTGATCATATGAATCGATGGCTTCAGTGGCCACTGTTTTCTGACCATCCCAAATATGCATCCTTGCCTACACTCTTTCTCTACCCACAGACTTATATGCTCAACTGTCTACATGGCATCTCCACTTGGATACACATTAGGCATCTCAAACCTAACATATGTGAGACTGAACTGATCATCTTCCCACAGACACCTGCTCCTGCCACCCCTTCATCTCTGCCAGTGGCAGCTCCGTTCTTTCAGTCACTTAACCCCAGATTTCTGGAGCCGAGTTTTATTCATTTCCCCCCCTCTCATCATACAGCCATTGTGCCAGGAAGCCTTGTTGACTCTACCCTTAGAATATGTCCACGTTCTCACCAATGTTAACTGTCGGGAGCCGCCCGTAAAGGTCTGCCTTCTGACATGGTCAAGGAAACTGATGACCCCAGACAGCATGGCACGTCCAGGAAAGTGGAGGTTCTGCTTCTCCTGCTTTGCTTAGTCATGCTGCCGGTAGAAATCCTAGGGGTTGAGAAACTACAACTTGCTAACCAACCACAGAAAATAGACTCTGGGGGATTGTGGGAAATTTTATCAATTCACCCTGCAATTATAGCACAGAGAGGAAAGATAATTGCCCGTCCTGAAGTGATGAGGCCAGAAATTTTCATCAAATTACTAGATAAATCTTATACCCCCTTAAGGGGAACCCTCAGCATTATGTTAAGAAACTGGGGCTGCAGATGGAGGCCCACTAATTGTAGACTGTTGTGCAGTTTGTACTGGCAGAACCCCAAGAAATGTCATTGTTTTGGAAATT
>CAUYQG010066640.1:0-61089 GCA_963574415.1 Tarsius wallacei | reverse complement strand
CGTGTATAAAAACTCAGTGCATCTGCTAGGCAGTGTTTGCAGAGGCTGGGAGGGGAGAGCTGGACCCAGGCCAGCTGGGAAGCCTGTTTAAACCCTCTAACTCACAGCTCTCTCAACCCACACTGCACCGGCCTTCTGGCTCTTAGAGACACTCAGGGCACTCTGCCCACTGGCATGCATGCTTGCACATACCAGCACCCTGCATATGGGGACATAACTACATACACATGCACAGCCCATTGATTCCTGCACAGAGGGATGCACACATGTGTTCACATGCACAGCAGCTAGATACACACTACAGATTCACATCCAGATGATGCAGATAGATAGCATCCTGCAGGCCAGCTTTCTTCTCTTCTCTCTCTCTCTCTCTCTCTCACCCACACACACACACACACACACACACACCCAATTACTTATGACCTGGACACAATTCTCACCCTTCATGCAACATACTTGATATATAAAGGAATGAGTCGAGATAATTTTAACTAGAAAATGAGAAAACCCGAACTCCCCTCTCATTTCAGACTAAAATTGTAGTTGCATAGAAATTAGCTCTTTAGTCATTGTTTTAATGACTGTGTCTAACTCTTTTAGTGGTCTATGTCTTAGCTGTTTCCTCAACCATCCACCCAATCCCTGACCTTATCTCTACCTTTAGTATTTGTTTTGGCTCTTCATTGTTTTGAATCAACTTTGTTTCTGGTTGTATTTCCATCTTTATATTAACAATTGTAAGTGTTTTTTAAGGCTTTTTTTGTAAATCATAAATATTCCAGAACATTGAAAAATTGGGACACAAATGAAATATTCCCGAATTCTTGGAATAAAAAAAAACCTTGTGTTAAACAATAGCTGTAAAAATGAATAAGACTACAGTGTCAGGCTCTGTGGAGTGTTGTTAAATTATGTTCTGCTCTAAAAGGCTTTAGCCAATTAAAGTTAATTCAACACATATTTACCTATTTCCTACAATGTATATCATCTGTGGAGGGAGTAGGTTAGTAATGCCTAATCCCTGGAGGTAGGAGTTATGATAAAGGACCATATAAATATCTAGAGTATAAGGCAAAAAGTTGAGAGCAACCTAAAAGAGCTAAAATTAAATCATCTTCAGTTTCAGCAAAGAGAAAGATATTATCTAGTGAAAGCACTTCAAGAAGAAAGCTCCTTTAAGAAGGCAACTACTAGCCGGGCTCAGTGGCTCAGCCTGTAATCCCAGCGCTTTGGGAGGCTGAGGTGAGTGGATTGCCGAGCCCGTGGGTTCGAGACTCGCCTGGGCAACTTGGCAAGCCATCATCTCTACAATAAATCAAAAAATCAGCCGAGCGTGGTAGCGCACGCCTGTAGTTCCAGCTACTTGGAAGGTTGAGACGGAAAGATTGCTGGAGCCCAGCAGGTCAAGGCTGCAGTGGCCGGGAGCAGCCTCTGCACTCCAGTCTTGGTGACAGAGTGAGACTCTAACTCAAAAAAAAAAAAAAAAAAAGAAGGCAACTACTGAAATTTAAGCAACAAAATAAATATAATGTTTATTGTAATCCATAAAATAGATATCTATGCATCCATACTTGTATCAATATATATGGGAGACCAAAAAAATGGACTTTATTTATAAAGAATTGTGTATTTATTCTGACATATTTAAATTTCAGTCACCTTCAAAGTACTCTCCGTTTAATGCAATACACCTATCGAAATGCTTTTCCGCTGCTCAAAAACAGTTTTTGAACTTGTCAATTTTGATGCCTTTAGTGCTTCTGCCATTTTTTCTTTCACCTTTCCCACATCGGCAAAATGTTTCCCTTTGAGGACTTTTTTCATCTCAGGAAACAAAAACAAGTCGCTCCGGGAGACATAGGGTGAATAGGTGGGTGGGGCACAGGGGTTGTGCTTTTTTGGTCAAAAACTGCTGAACAGTGGGCAGGCCATTTATGTAAATCACTCATTATGAAATGGGCAAATGCATTTTAAAAATCTCCAAAAAAAATTCACTGTAGCCCAACATAGCCTCTCACAACAATGCTAGCTGGTACACTGATGGCAATGGGTTCCTAGAACACTTACCTAGTGGGGGGAGCCTGTAATGGACCCACCTTCAAAAGATAATTCTGGCTGTTTGAGGGGGTTCCCCTTCATATTTGAAGAAATAAACAAATGGGTGAAAAAAATAGCGCTTCCTTGATGAATAATTCCAATTAATAAACGTAGAAGGGACTGGGCATGGTGGCTCACCCAGTAATTCCAGCACTCTGAGAGGCTGAGATGGGAGGCTTGCTTGAGCCCAGGAGTTCGAGACTAGCCTAGGCAACAAAGTGAGACCTTGCCTCTCCAAAAAGTAAAAAAATTAAAATGAGGGAGGTGTGGTGGCACACAACCGTAATCCCAGTTACGTGGAGGCTGAGGTGAAGGTTTCACCTGAGCCCAGGAGGTCGAGAACGCGGTGAGCTGTGATTGTGCCATTGCACTCCAGCCTGGGCAACAGAGCGAGACCTCAACTCGCAAATAAATAAATTAATTAATGTAGAGGGGATGAGGAACATACGAAGTCACCATTAGTCAAACATCACAGAAATAATTATTTCAGGCAAGATCAATAAAGGTATTAAAGTCAGTGGGCGAAATTTGAGAAAAAACAGTATGTTAACATCATCTCAAAAAAACTTTCATACAAGGTGCAATGGTGCACACCTGTAGTCCCGGCTACTTTCAACCTTTTAGATCTCAGTTGCCTTGTGACGGGAATCCCAAAACACATGGAGAGACCGTGCAGAGGAACCCCAGACACACTAAGGCCTCAGCTGAGCTCCTAGTAAGAGCCAGCCCCAACTGTCAGCCATGTGAGTCAGTCAACAGGTCCTGTAACATAGTCAGAATCCTGATGACTCAGTCCTGGCCAACAACACGTGGTACAGAAGAACCACCTCACTGCATGCATTCAAACACCCAACTGAATCCAGTGAACCCACAGAATTGCACGGATAATAAAATTGCTGAGTCTGAACACTTCAGGTTTTTGAGTGATTTATTATGTAGCAATAGGTAAATGAAAAAGTAATTTATATCCTGTTTATTGAATCCTCAGTATAGAATAGATTTGTAAAATTCAAAGATACTTACCAAAATACATATTTATTTTTTCTTATTAAATCCTTACAGGCTGGGTATGATGGTTCATGCCCGTAATCTCAGCACCTTTGGGAACCCAAAGCAAGGGAATCATTTGAGGCCAGGAGTTCGAGACCAACCTGGGAAACATAGCAAGACTTTGTCTCTACAAAGAAATTTAAAAATTAGCAGGGTGTGGCAGCATGCTTGTAGTCCCAGCTACTTGGGAGGTTGAGGTGGGAGGATCTGTTGAACTCAGGAGGACGAGGCTGTAGTGAGTCTGGGCAAGAAAGGAGACCCTGACTCAAAAAAAAAAAAAATTATACAAAGTACTCAGTTATTAATTACTAAAATTAGTATAAAAGAAAAATATGATTAAATAACATGTGAACTGTATCTCTCTGACTTGATTTCTAGTCAAAATATACCAGGGTGCCAAAAACAGCATACACATTTTAAGAGATGTTATCTACGTGTTGCTTTTAGTTTGCTGGAATCAGAAGTGTCTGGACACTGATGGTAGCCATTTTGAGCACCTCTTGTAATTACAGAAGTCAAACATGACTTGTATTCATCTTTTGTTATTGGTATATATTAAGTATTACAATTTCAATACAGTTTTTTCCTTTCGTAAAATGTGTATACATTTTTTGGCACCCTCTGTATAAAAGCTTTCTCTAAATCAGCCTGTTAACAGATTTTGGTTATCTGATGTTTGCATTTTGCATTGGGATAGAAACAACGCTTTATTCTCCTGGGAGGACTTTATTTTTTCTAAAACTGCTAAGTTGCTACATGTCTTTAAAGTGCTTTTTAGCCTGAGTTTACACATTTTAATTGTTCTGGGAATGTGGAAATATCGCAATACCTAATTTATAAACTAGACTAGATTGGGTGCTGAAACATCTATGTCACAATAACTAATGTGTCCATTTATTATTTAAATTCCAAGTTGGTGACACCTTTTTTTCCCATAGTTTTCGGTTTTTCATATTTCTTGAAAAAATAACCAAGGGGCCACCTACTGTGTTACTCATGAAACATAATGGCCCAGGTTTTTTATACTCTTTGACACTCTGAGCACTACGTAAACCACAGTGGAAATGTTGGGAGAGAATGAGATTCAACCCTTCTTGGCCACCCACGAGACATGTGAGAGGTTCTGGCCTAACCCTATCAGAGAGATTGGCAGCTTTTGAATTTGAAGAGGCAGAGAAAATAGACACATGACCTGGCACCAGGTCAGAATTTGCAAGCATCCCTTTCCAGGATGACTCAGACCTGGCTTCAGAAAGCAGGACTGCCTGCCGAAAAATACAATGAGCAAAAGCCAAAGAAAAAGAAACCATGACTCGAATCCAAAAAGTCAATTCACAGTACTAAACCCAGCAATCAGTGCCCATTTTACTTGACCTATCAGAAGCATTTCCAGGCTGAGCCCAGTGGCTCATGCCTATAAGCCCAGCACTTTAGGAGACCGAGGCGGGAGGATTGCCTGAGTCCAGGGGTTTGAGATCAACATAACAAAATTTTATGTAATTTACTTATTTATTCTGTGATTATTTTGTCTCCCTCCCGCTAGAAATAATATCCACAAGGGTGGAGAGTTCTGGTTTGTTTTTTTCACTGACGTGTCCTCACCTCTTAGGCCTTAGATACCACAGATTCTTAATAAATATCCGCTAAATGAATGTCTGTGTTACAGAAAATAATATCTCCTCCTCTTCCTCATTAACCAAATTTGTCTCTCTAGTAGTTGCTTAATAAAATACATAAAAAATTAAAATAAAAAGGTCTCTATTCTCAAATTGGTCTTAGTATTGTATAAAATGCTAAGTTTATTGCTGGAAATTTTCTGAACTGAGTTAAAAACTAGTTTAAAAAATAAACATAAAAATCTACAATTGAAATTAAGACACAAACCCTGGTATCTTAATCAAACAGTCTTAAAAATACTTGACATACATAAAAGCCATTTTATTTAATAGAGCACCCTTTACTGAATAGCTTCTGTGTGACCTTATGTTTTGTCTCAGGACAGTTTCCTAAAAAAAATGACACAAAGAATCAAGAGACCTTGACATTGACTTAGATGTTTTCTCAGCAAAGCCTAATCTAGGCTTTTTATCAACTATTTGAATCTTAATGAAAAGAGATTTCTGTATCAAACCATAAAATAAAGGTAAAATGACTATCCAGTTAGAAGGCATTAAATTTTAGCTCTTCATCTGATTTTTCTGAACAAGTACATGGTTGACTGAAGGGACTGGGTCAGAAGCCTTTCAGTGGCTACTTTTGGACTCAATCTCTTAATCAGACAGCCCTGGGCATGGACTACAATACTTTTCACTCATGTCCAGATTCATAAGCACGACCCAGAAGCCCAGAGTCCTCTCGGGTGCCCTGGGAGTCCTAAGGAATATCAGAGGGCAGGTCCAGGTGGTTCCCAATCTGTGCCTTTTTCTCTGCACAGGGACACACTCAACTTCAACGTCCAAACCTTTGTGTGTCTTGAGGTATGAGGGAACGGAGTTATGCATGTTTAAAGTGCTCTTTCTCTTTTATTTCCTATTATGTGATCTTGGTGGAAGCATCCAACCATCTAGAAAATAATAATTTAAGTTAAAAAATATGTGTAACATCTGAAAATTAGCACTCTTAGAAAACATACTTACTGTCCAAAAAGAAAGTGTCACTTTTCAAAGCAAGTCACTCATTTGGATAAAAATAGATGTGAGTAGTTTCTAATCAAAAACAAATTATCGTAACAGGATAGACACTTAGATCAACAGATCAGAGTTCAGAAAAAAAAAAAAAATCCAAGTTATCCAGCCTGGGCAACATAGTGAGATCTCGTCTCTACAAAAATATTAAAATATTAGCCAGGTGTGATGGTCCACACCTGCAGTCCCATTTACTCGGGAGGATGAGGTGGAAGGCTCACCTGAACCCAAGAGGTTGAGGCTGCAGTGAGTCATGTCACTGCACTGCAGCCTGGATGACAGAGTGAGACTTCAGTTCAAAAAAAATAATGAAAAGGCCAGCTGTGGTGGCTCACACCTGTAATCCCAGCACTTTGAAAGGTGAAGACAGAAGATTGTCTGAACCCAGGGGTTCAAGACCAGCCTGAGCAACTTGGCAAGACCTCATCTGTACCATAAATAAAAATATTAGCCAGTCATGGTGGGGTGCACCTATAGTTCCAGCTACTTGGAAGACGAAGTGGAAGGTCTGCTCAAGCCTAGCAGGCTGAAACTGAGGTAGCTGTAATTGTGCCACTGCACTCTAGCCTAGGCAACAGTGAGACTCTGACTCAAGTGGAAAAATAAAGCAAACAAAACCAAGTTGTTATTGCTCTCTGGCCTCGCCTTCCTTAAACTTTATCTCTGTTGTCATTCCTTCAGCTCCCAGTGGTAATCCCCAAAATGTGTGTGTTTTCTAGGCCAGGTGTAAATGCCACCTGTGTTGTTACCTGGCTTGTCCAGATGTCTTCAACAACACCAGTACTCTTGGGGTAAGATTCTTCCCAGAACAAAGAGAAAGTAATGTGGCAGAGTCAATGTCTAATTGTGCATGCGTAACCCTGTTACAACCTTATGCCATAAAATACGCAATCAAAATGCAGGTTGCCATATAAGGTAGACAAAAAGGCTAAAATACCCTGCTGCATTCGGGGACTCATCCTTTGGATGTGAATCTGCCAGACCAGTACCGCACAAATACACGCTGCTTCCTGGAAAAAAAGACTCAGTGTCTCGTCTTTCTCTCTATAAAGGATCCTACCACACTCTAACTATAGAATTTTAAATGTTTACCATCAAAATCTACCTATTTTGCATTCCACCTCATTGGATGTCTGGTTTTTCTTTCCAAGTATGAATGCTTCTTTTTGGTTAAATGTATTGCATCTCTCAAGTAAAACTGAGGATCATCGGGTGATACCATTACTCTAACCTAAAGAAAGGTCCCTAGGGTGGGGAATTTAGGAAAATGACCCAGTTATAGTGAAAGGGAACATTAGATCATGAATAAGAAGACTTAGGCTTGAGTCCCAGTTCCACTATTTATTAGCTATTTGGTCTTGAGCAGGTCATTTAAATCCCTTTTGTTTGTTTGTTTAAAGACAGGGTCTTGCTGTGTTGTCCAGGATGGTCTTGAATTCCTGAGCTCAAATTATCCTCCTGAAAAAAAATATAAATAAATAAATAAATAAAAATAGGGTACCTGCACAATGAACATTTGTATACCTAACTCTGAATTGTACTCCACAATTTCAAAATAAAAATTAAAAGAGAAAAAAAAAATTATCCTCCTGTCTCTGCTTCCCAAAATGCTGGAATTACAGGTGTGAGCCACCATGCCCAGCCTAATTCTCTAAGCATGCGTTGCTACATACTCACCCTACTTGATTTGGTGAAGACAAGACTAATAGAATAATATATTCAAACAATATTATAGAGTTATTTACAAACCTAGCACCATATTATTCACTATATGGATGGATTTTAGGGGCACAGCCCTTTTGGTGACCTTCAGATCACACTGTCTATGTCTGCCTACGCCACCCACATTTAGAGCTGCACCTATGTACATGTCTCAAAAAATAGATGTTGAATAGCATGAGTGATTGCCATGATCACGGAGAAACTATTATTAAAAATATTACTTTGATTAAAAATGTCAGTTTTGAGAAGCTTTTAATATCTTCCACCAGTGCTAACATGACATCAATGACATTTCAATATTAATTTCTAAAAGTTGGTTTTCATCTGTATCCTTATTTAACTGAGCTTTGCATCTTGTGAATTGGTAAAGACAGTGACTTTTCATAATCTTTTAGTCCCCAAAGAAATTTGTTTGGAAATGTATAATTATCTCTATATATTCTAAACAAATGTAAACATTTTCCCAATAGTTGAATGCTCGGACTTTTTTTTTATACAGATTGTAGTAACACCATAACCTACTTATATAAGTAAAGAATAATATTAAGCATTGAGATTTTTCTCTTCGTAAATTAAAGTGTGCATTCATTTTTCACTATTTTCAAAGAAGTTTACAGATTAAAATTAGGCCTTCTATGATGAAACAGAGATTTTAATTTCTACC
Source organism: Tarsius wallacei (assembly GCA_963574415.1). Lineage (NCBI taxonomy): Eukaryota > Metazoa > Chordata > Mammalia > Primates > Tarsiidae > Tarsius > Tarsius wallacei. The sequence goes on along the minus strand of CAUYQG010066640.1, from coordinate 52,869 downwards.
TTAGAAAATGAGACGATTTACTGTGAAACCAAGAATAAATGATATTCACTCACTCATTCAGCCAGTATCTAGAGAACATCTTTTACTGATAGGACTCTTTGCCTAACATTGGGCATATAGCACTGTACAAGATAAACAATCAGTTTCAGTTTTCACAGAGCTCAGATACTCCATTATGCAAAATACAATCCCAGGCAGAGAAGTAGCCAAATGAGCTCTCTGAAACCTTCGAGGAGAGAGGTTAGTCTGCTTTCTATGTCAACTAAAATTTTATTTCACTTCCAATAATCACCATTTTGGATTCCAAGCCTCTGCCTTTGTTGTTATATACACATGTGTATATGCATGTATGTGTGTGTATATGTGTGTGCTATATAGAGAGAGAGACACATGTATCATAAACTTTTTGAAGCTTAAATAAAGTAAATTTTAGCATAAAGTGGGAGGGGAGAAATGGGTTGTAAGTTTCTCACATGCAGAAACTATTCTCTTAGCTGATAGTGCTAACAAGAAAGTGATTGAGTCATTATTTTCTCCCCTCCACATTTCATCTCCCCAGATCTCTCTCTCAGACCATAAAGCTGACATTTACTCTAGCACGATAACCACTCCGTTTTATGGGAAGTCCTTGCTAGATGAAGTACTGCTCATATTGTTTATAATGCTGCATCACTTCCAGGCCCTTTACTATTCATGCAATTTCCATGTAAGTTTTCAAGTGCATATGTCAACTTCACCTTGCTGTTGTTCTCCATCTGCCATCTGATCCGTCCCCTTCTCTGTTTCTCAGCAACATGGAGTTTCTTTTCTATCTGGTTTATCAACCCTGCTCTTAGAGCCCATCTCTTCTGTCTTTACCTATAATCCCCCCATCTTTTTATCAAACACACTGAATATTCAAGATGGAAATGGTAGTTCATTATCTTGGAGATATGGGTTACCTGAAGATTGCAACGGGGCAACTGTTTTCTAAAGATACCAATGACCAGATCATAAGCAGAAGTATCGCCCCCAACTGGCTTTTTTGGGCTGGTTTCAGGGCACAGATAACAAATGGTTTGATGAATGCCATTTCTATTGTACATAAACCTTGTAAATCTTACTGACAGTGAGAAAGTAACATTTTCGAGAGGAAAGTTGATATCTTTGAAAACAAGTAATCTTAAGAACAAGTTCCTCTTATTCAGACATCCTGCTTTCACAGTGTCTTTCTTGGACTTTCTTTTCCTAACAACAATAATTAAATGTTAATTTAAAATCATAATATAGTATTTTGTAGATTTGAAATTTTTCTTTTATATATTATCCCTTAAGAAATAGGGATGATGGTTGGGCTCGGTGGCTCAGCCTGTAATCCCAGTACTTTGGTAGACCGAGGCGAGTCTATTAGGCCACAGGTTCGAACCAACCCAGGCAACTTGGCGGGACCTCGTCTCTACAATAAATAAAAAATTGGCTGGGTGTGGTAGCATGCACCTGTAGTTCTAGCTATTTGGAAGACTGAGGTGAAAGTATCACCAGAGCCCCGCAGATCAACTCTGGGATGGCTGTGACCATGCCACTGAACTCCAGCCTGGGCAATGAAGTGAGACTCCAACTCCAAAAAAAAAAAGAAAGAAAGAAATAGGGATGATGATTAATTACTATATCTATTTTACACAGCAGCAACCTGTGTGACTTGCCTGTGGCAAGCCACCTAAGTGGAGGGTTGAAAAATGAAATCTAATTCTTCTGAGACAAGAGCATAAGACTATACACAACAATAGCACATGTGGTGCATTTGTTATCCCAACTATAAAAATTGGGAATAATAATAGCATCATTCTAGTAGCTTGCCTTGGGGATTGCATGATGTGATTCATATTAAATGTTCAATTAACACTAGTTGTTGGTTATTTATTATTATTACAGTCTCATAAACTTTATTTAAAAATTAGCACACATTCTAAGTGTGGTGACTCATGCCTGTATTCCTGGCACTTTGGGAGGCAGAGGTGAGAGGATTGCCAGAGTCCAGGGGTTCGAGACCAGCCTGGGCAACTTGGTGAGAACTCATCTCTACAGTTAATCAAAAAATTACCTGGGCATGGTGGTGCGTGCCTGAAGTTCCAGCTACTTGGAAGGCTAAGGTGGAAGGATGACCCTGTCCAGTAGATTGAGGCGGTGATAACCATAAGTGTGCTACTGCACTCCAGCCTGGGCAACAGAGTGAGTCTCCAACTCAAAAAAAAAAAAAAAAAGAAAGAAATTAGCACTTAATATATGCATCTCTTGGTAAATTCAGGCTTATCACAGTGTGAATCACTTAGAGTCAATTGATATTTTAATAGCTATATATTGATCTATGATACGTCATTCAATACAATAATATACAAATCCATTTTTAAATTTTAGTTAATAATTTTTGAAATCATTTTGAAAATGAATAGTGATAGCCCAGTAAAGCTACTACCTAATTTCCCCAAATCTCTATTTCTATAATTTTTAATCTAATTCTAAGTAATTATCTCCAAACAACAGATTTTTTTTTTTTTTTTGGTAGAAAGTGGGATTTATTGAGAGGACAGAAAAGCTCCCGCAGTGGGAGGGGACCCGGAGGGGTTGCCCAGCATCACTTTTTATTATGAGTATGTCATGCAGTTATTAACCCATGTGGTCATGTAGACCAGAAATGGGAATTAAATGCTGACAATGTTGTGGGCATTCTGTCTTGTAGTTATTATAGTGTAAACGAAAACTATCATTATTTTATAAAATCATTTTGTTCATGAACACTCAGCTTCTGATTTGGGTTTCAGAATTTCTTAGTTCTGTGATGAAAGGCAGGTTGATTTTTCTGAGTAGAAAGTTTTCACCTATGAAATGAAGATAATGTTAACTTGACAAACCCTTGAGAGTTATTTCATATTTCTGATTTGATTGTGGATGTAAAAGAATGTTAAAGGGGTAAAATGATACATAAATACGTGACTTCCATTGGTAAGAATGTGTGCAATACTCAGAGTTAGTTCTAACATGCAGGGCAAATTACAAAGCAGAATTCTTCTCTCTTATTTCTAACTTCCCTTGAAAGTTACAAAGCACACTTCTTTCTCTCCCTCTTAAACAAATGCCTTCTGGTGGCATTTTTTTTCAGAACAAAAAGCTAAGGTGCCTGTGGCCGCCGGAATAAAGATATTACCATTTTTTAAAACTGTTTTTCTTTATCTTTTCCACCCAGAAGGTAACTAGGAAACCAAAGGCTCATGCTTCATCATGCTCCCATTTCTGCACACTGTCGAATGACTTGCTATCACTTCTGGCTTTGAAAGTCCAAAGCCTACCCTGAAGACCTGACCAAGAAAGAGAACTAGAAACATTCTGAGTCTGTGAATAGACTCCCCCAAGTGTTTTCATTTCTTGGTCATCAAATTGGAAATGATTGGACCAATTCGATGTTTTATCCTCTTTGGCACTTTGCTCTGTAACTCAAGGTTCTGGGGACAATTTCTATTAATAGACTTAGACGTTGCATCTAATTTACTTTGCTTGACCTAGCAATTAGTTCTACTTGTCCCCTTCCCTTAAACCCGAATTTCCATTCTTCAGCTGTGGCAAGATGGACAGCAAGAAATAATTTGCTATTTTAAGATTTTGTAAAATAGAGCTAACCTAAGAAATAATTGGATACTACACAGAGTTTGTCACTTATTCTTGAATCAGCACGGGGTCTTATGGAGAAAATTGACCTTCATTCTATAACGCATGAGACTTGGGGAGAAATTTTTGATCATTTGTCATTTGAGATGTATAGACACTTCATTTCTGAAAGTGTGATTTAAACTTTTGTAATTCACTAATTGCAACACATAGCAACAAGAGCACTTGTTTACAAATAACAGATAATGATCCTGGTTCTTTTTAGTAGAAACGAGATTTATAAGAAGGACAGAAAAGGCTTATGGAGTCAGTGACAGGCGAGAAAATAAAATCTGGAAACTGGATAAGACTCAGGATAGTAGCATAGACTCAAGAAGAGCAAATAAAATAACCGTTTTTTTTTTTCTGTAGAAACTACTAGAACAGAAAACTACCAGCTTCACTGGCTCCAGATTCAGTGTCCCAAGTAGAGGTATCCAATTGACAGTTTTTGTCATGTATCTATACCACTTTGACAGGCAAGGAAGTGCTTAAGACATAGTTGATTCTCAATAAATGTTGAATGGGGCTGGGCACAGTGGCTCACACCTGTAATCCCAGCACTTTAGGAGGTGGAGGTAAGAGGATTACTTGAGCTCAGGAGTTTGAGACCAACCTGGGCAACTTGGCAAGACCTCATCTTTACAAAAACATCAAAAGATTAGCTGAGCATGGTGGCATGTGCCTATAGTTCCAACTACTTGGAAAGCTGAGGTGGAACAATTGCCTGAGCTAAGCAGATCATGGTTATGGTGACCATGAGCATGCCACTTCACTCTAGCCTGGGTGATAGAGTGAGAATTTGACTCAAAAAAAAAAAAAAAACCCAAATAATAATAATAAAGAAAATGCTGAATGAATGAATAAAGTTGTTGGGTTTACAGTCATAAAATAGCTTTTGCTTGTGCCACTTCTAAATGTCAAGACCATATTCTGAATTTCATTTTCTTACGCCTTCATGGGGCTCATGTGGGGCTCCATTTCATTTCAACCCCCATATATTCTTCTTCAGAATGAGGAGCGGGATGACAGGAAAGGCAGTGTGACATTTATGAACATTCTAGATTTGATTTTCATTTTTCTCAAAAGCAAAGGAGAACATTGAGAAGAGCATTCCAGTTTATGGAGAGGGTTCAGAATAAAGATACATACGGGGAAGACAAGGGAGGTATCCTAAGTTGTGTGGTTTTTAAAAGGAGTGTTTTGCTACAGTTCACTGAGAGGCTAAGAATAGATCACCATGCACAGACACTCCTCTTCTACCTAGATCAGACTCAATGTCCTCACAAACCTCAAAAGCATCATTTATTTTGAAAACCACATTAAGGCCTCTGCCGAGACCTGTCCACAGAGATTATTCCAGATGACTGCCCCTGGTGAAACAAGACATTTTCTCCATTCCCCAGGTTGACTATACTGTCTCTATACCGGTGACTTCCAACCTTGTGTCACCAGCCCTGAAGCATGCTAGAAATTCAGAATTCAGGCTAATACTTCTAGCTGCCTAATTGTGATTTCCAAAATAACACAGCCAAAGATGAACTCTTTATTATTATTATTATTATTATTATTATTATTATTTTGGAGATGGGATAGATCTCACTCTGATGCCCAGGCTGGGGTCTCACTCTGTTGCCCAACTTGGAGTGCAGTGGCATGATCACGGCTTAATGCAGCCTAGACCTCCTTGTCTCGGGAGATCCTTCTGCTTCAGCCTCCTGAGTAGCTGGGACTATAGGTGCACACCATCACGCCTGACTTATTTTGTTATTTTTTGTAGAAATAAGGGCTCACTATGTTGCCCAGGCTGGTCTTGAACTGCTGGGCTCAAGCAATTCTCCCACCTCAGCTTCCCAAAATGCTAGGACTACAAGCGTGAGCCACCATGCCCAGCCAGAATGCTTGATTTTCCTCCAAACCTGCTCCTTCCTAAGACTTCCTAATCTCACCTGGTTAATTAACCCACAAATTATTAATCCATTTCTCTTCCTCACCATGATTACAATCTGGTAGTAAGAACTATGGTACCTCCCTTGGAAACACACTTCTGACCTAAGTAGTTCTTTCCATCTACCCAACAACAAACTTGTCCAAGCCAACAACACATCTCTTTTTTTTTTTGAGTTGGAGTCTCACTCCGTCACCTAGGCTAGGTGGCACACATGCTCATGGGCCACCCCAGCGTCGACCTACTGGGCTCAGGCAATCCTTCTGCCTCAGCCTTCCCAGTAGTGGAACTACAGGCACGTGCTACCATGCCCAACTACTTTTTTGATTTATTGTAGAGATGAGATCTCGTCAAGTTGCCCAGGCTGTTCTTGAACCTGTGGGTTCAGGCAATCCTCTTACCTCGGCCTCCCAAAGTGCTGGGATTACAGGCTTGAGTCACCACGCCTAGCCAACAACACATCTCTTGCCTGAACAACCATGACTGCTTCTTTTTATTCCCTCTTTCCACCTAAATCTCTCCCCCATCTAGCAATCAGTGTTATCTTCTTAAAAGGTGTATTCAGTCATATCACTTCTAGAATTCACACTCTGCAGTGACCATCCATTGCGCTTCACATGAAACTCCTCCCCCTAACTTCCAAACTCTGTATCATCTGAACTTGGCCTAGGAATGCATTTCCCATTTCATATTATTTGCCATCAAACCTAATTCACACCTGCCTTCTTTTGGTTTATTGAACCACGGGAACTTTGTTGTACCTATGCCCTCTGCCAGAATGCTCTCCTCTCTGAGCATGATATAGCTGACTCCTTCACTTAGATCTCAGTTTAAACATCTCCTCCATGTCAGGTATGGTGGCTCACGCCTGTAATCTCAGCACTTCGGGAGGCTGAGGTAGGAGGATGGCTTCAGCCTAAGAGTTCAAGATCAACCTAGGCAACATAGCGAGACCTCATCTCCACAAAAAATTTTTTTAAATTAGCCAGGTGTGGTGGGCTGTGCCTATAGTCCCAGCTACTCAAGAGGCTGAGGTAGAAGAATTGTCTGAGCCTGGGAGGTCGAGGCTATAGTGATCGTGCTACTGTACTCCAGCCTGGGTGACGGAGATCCTGACTCAAAAATAAGTTAATTAATTGATATCTCCTCCTTGGAGAAACATTCTCTGGACATTCAATCCAAGATAACCCCTCCATCACTCTCTATCCCATCACATTTAATTTGATTTTATACTTCCTTAGTGTATGAGTTTGCTAAGGCTGCCATAACAAAGTGTCTCAGATTGGTTGGGTTACACAGCAGAAATGCCCCAGACTGGGAGGTTTACACAGCAGAAATGTATTTTCTCACAATTCTGGAGGCTAAATGTCTGAGATCAAGGTGTAGGCAAGGTGGGGTTTGTTTCTGAGGCCTTGGTTTGTAGATAGCTGTCTTTTCCCTATGTCTTCACGTGGTCTTTTCTCTGTATGTGTCAGTGTCCTAATCACTTTTTTTTTTAGTTGGGGTATCTCTGTCACCCAAGCTGTAATATAGTGGCACAATCACGGCTCACCACAACCTGGACCTCCTGGGCCTAGGCCATCCTTCTGCCTCATCTTCCTGAGTAGCTGGACCTACAAGAATGCACCACTACATCTGACTAATATGTTATTTTTTTATTTTTATTTTTTGCAGAAATGAGGTCTTCTATAATGTTCAGGCTGGTCTCAAACTCTTGGCCTCAATTGAGTCTTCTACTTTGGCCTCCCAAAGTGCTGGGATTACAGGCATGAGGTACCAGACTCAGCATTAATCTCTTATTCTTTTTTGTTTTGTTTTGGTTTTTGGTTTTTTGAGTTGTGGTCGCACTCTGTCGTCTAGGCTGGAGTGCAGTGGCACGCTCACAGCCACCCCAGCATCGACCCACTGGGCTCTAGCGATCCTTCCGCCTCAGCCTTCCAAGTAGCCAGAACTACAGGCGTGCACTACCACACTCTGCTAATTTTTTATTTATTGTAGAGACAAGGTCTCACCAAGTTGGCCAGGCTGGTCTTGAACCCGTGGACTCAGGCAATCCACTAGACTCGGCCTCCCAAAGTGCTGGAAATATAAGTGTGAGCCACCGCACCTGGCCTGAAAGATCTTGATATTTTTAGCCCTAAAATAAGTGCAGCTGCCTCTTAGACAGTGTAGTTAGCTGTCTGGATTACAGACCCCAAGGGCAGTCTGACTAGTTTTTCCCCATCACTTACTACACGTAGGTGACCTTGAGCAAGTTTTCTAACCTCTCTGTGCTTTAGTTTGCTTATCTCTAAAACAGAGATAATAATAGCACTTATCTCATTGGCTATTGGACTGCTATGAAATTTAATTGCCACGTGAAACAAAGCTTAACACAATATCTCACACAGGGTAATAAATATAACTTGTTTTTATTAATAGGCCAAAAGAAGTGGGAATTTTATTTTAATAAAGTAGCTGCTAGTAGATGAGACAAATTAGATATTGTCAGTTCTTCATGTTATTGTGGTTTTTTGAGTTGGAGTCTCACTCTGTCAACCAGGCTGGAGTGCAGTGGCACACCCACGACCACCGCAGACTCAACCGGCTGGGCTCAGGCGATCCTTCCACCTGAGCCTTCCAAGTAGCTAGAACTACAGGCACACATTATCACATCCAACTAATTTTTTGATTTATTGTAGAGACAATAAATCATGTTGCCCAGGCTGGAATTACAAGCGAGAGCCACTGCGCCCAGTCAAACCTGTATACCTTTGTGGTGTGTGTGTGTGTGTGTGTGTGTGTGTGTGAGAGAGAGAGAGAGAGAGAGAGAGAGAGAAAGAGAGAGAGAGAGCCAGCTTAAAAGGAAAAAATAAAGAAGTCCTGAGATGAGATGTAGCTTTAAGTTGGGTCCCAGGAAAGACATAGAGAATAGAATAGTATAATAGACACTGGAGACTCAGAAGTTGGGATGGGGGTGAAGAGACACACAAAAAATCACCTGTAAGGTACAATGTGCACAGGTGGGAGTGGTGGGTGACCTTAAAGCCCAGACCAAAAACTATTTGTATCCCCCAAAGCTATTGAAATAAAAAAAATAAAAATAAACAAAAGAGGAAGAAAAAATTTGGGTCCCAGGGTCATTTGCAGTTTTTACCCTGATTTGGGGCTCCATTGATCAAGCAAACATAAATTAATTGGCCTCTATTAAAAGTGGATATTAATTTTATATTTTAAGTTGTTTCTTAAGTATTCTTTCTATCACACTATAATTTTATGGTGTCAGAAGCAACAACAAAAATCCAATTTTGCCAGGGAAAAAGTTGTGATAATATTGAATTGCCAATCCAAATAAAATGGAACAGTGAGATGAAGGACTACAATTAGGATGAGGAATTCTCATAAGTAACAAGGGACCCACCCACTCCTCCAGCTTAGTTCTGATACTATGCTGTTTTTCAACAGAATGGCTGTGGATTTCTTCAGGTAAATTAGAGTGATGAATGCTAAATATAATAAATGCATGTTAAAGAGTAACCATGCAAAAAATGGTGAAACTTGGTCATTTTTCATAATTAAATGTCAGTTTCGATGGTGATAGCACCTGGCTTATGATACTAGGAAACACCAGAATGGAAAATATTTTAATGATACTTTGCCCAAAATACTATTTTTTTCGCTCAACACGTTCTCAATAATTGCAAGAATTAGATATATGGGAGAAACTTAATTACATTTAGCAGACTGCAAAAGAGAATTAAAGGGCGTACAAATAAAAAAAAATTGGTGCTCTGAACTTAGGCTAGACTTCACTACTTAATGTTTAAGCTTTCTGTCATGTAGAGAAACAAAATAGATTGCACATTTATGATGTGCCCAGTGTTTTAGAATGTGAAAAGGGTTTGCCATAAGAGATCTTAAGGTTCTTAGGAGATGAAGATTAATATATAAAATATAAAACTCATAAAGTATGTAGTGATAACTATAATTAAAATAGAAACCCTAGAAAAGAAGTCGTTACAGAGGAAGTAAGATCTTGGCTAAATTTCTAAGGTGTTGTGAGACGACCAGAAGAGAGAAGAATGACTGTTCCTGATGTCGGAACTGTCATAGTTTATGTGCGTGTCCAAGGAAGAGAGCTTCTAGAAAGCAGGCGACCTGGATCAAATTCCAGATTCTGCACCTGTTGGCTGTGTGACTGATGAGCTGGAGGATGTAAGGCATCTTAGATACCTTCGTTTATTTGACCTTTACTAGAGCCTTAGAAGGTTGATGTTATAAGCCTCATTTTATAGGCAAGGAAAATAATGAATGAAGTATACCAACGTCAACTCCCTAATGACATGACATCTCTCTGATTCTAAAATTGTGCTTTTCTCATTACACCAAATTCTTTTCATCACACACTCAGATATTGTGACATTTACTTCTGCAAATATAACTTTAATTTTATGTGACTAAAAGTAAATATAAGGTATATACACATAGCTAATATTCCTAGTCCTGTTCTTCTTGAAAAGATAGCACTTTCTTCAACAATAATTTTAATAGCTTTATATACATGATTCACAAGTCAAAACAATAAAGTATGTACAGAAGTCTTGCCCCCACCTCTTCCGTTTCTTCATAAATGTGTCCTCTGCCTTCTAGGCAACAGGTATATTCATTTCCTGTTTGTCCCTCCATGATTCTTTTTTTTTTCAATAAAAAATATTGTTTTTGAGATGAGGTTTCACTATGCTGCCTAGGCTGGTCTTGAACTCCTGGACTCGAGCAATCCTCTCACCTTGGCCTCCCAAAGTGCTGGGATTGCAGGCATGAGCCACCATGCCTGGCCTATTCCTTAACACAAGTAAATATGAATATGTAAGTCCTTCCATCTCTCTTGTACCATATACAGTGATCTGCACCTTACTCTTTTCATTAGCAATCTCCCCTGGAGATCATCCTTTGCCAGTCACACAAGATGTCTTCCTCATTCTTTCTTACAGTTACATAATATTTCCACGGTGTGGATGGGCCATAATTCATTTAACTAGTGCTCTATTGACAAATGATTGGTTTTGTTCTAATCCTTTGCTATTAAGAATGCTGTAACAAATGACCTTATGCATACATGGTTTCATATATGTGAAGCAATATTTGTGGATTAGATTTCGAGAAGACTGGGTTGAAGGTAAACACATCTTCAAATTTAGTAAATATTGTCAGTTTCTCCTCTGTAGAAGTTGTACCATTTGTGTTTCTACCTGTAATATACGAGAGGGCCTCTTTCTCCACAAGCTCAATGATAGAGTGTGTTCTCCAACTTGAATTTTTGACAATTTGATAGGAAAAAATGAGATTTTAATGTGCGCATTTCATATTTCTTTTTATAAGTGAATACTATTTTTAAAACTTATTTTATAATATTAAAGGCCATTTATAGTTCTTTTGGTTTTTTTTAGCTCTCTGTCCATGTCTTTTACCTATTTTCTATTGTATTTGTTGGTCCTCTTCTCAGTTTCTATGGCTGTTTCATACACTAGGGAAATTAGTCCTTTTGTCTGGAGTATGAGATACAAATATTTCCCCCAGGTTTTTAGTGTGGATTTTGCTTTTGATGTTTGATGACAGTGTAAAAGTTAGTCTGTGTGTGCACACGTGTGTTTGGTTTGTGTGTGGGGGTTCATGCATATGTTGTCAAATTCATCAATCTTTTCTGTTGTGATTCCTGTTTTTTTTGTTTGCTTGTTTTATTTTGTTTTGAGTTAGGGTCTCACTCTGTCGCCCAGGCTGAAGTGCAGTAGCACAATCATAGCTCACTGCAACCTCGACCTCCTGGGTCCAGGCAATCCTTCCACCTCAACCTCCCAAGTAGCTGGGATTACAGGCATGCACCACCATACCCAGCTAATTTTGAATTTTAAGCTATAGTTAGGCCTTCTTACTTCATGATTTTAAGTGAATTAGCCCGAATTTTCTTCTAGGAAGCCTCAATGAACATAAATATATTCAGAGCATAGAAAGAGTGACTGCACGGCAGTTAAGTGAAAGTAGTTCGTTTTAATTCACTATGTACTAGGCATGTGCCAGGTGTTAGGCACAGTGTCTATACAATGAATGATAAGACTCTGGCCCCGCCTTTGAAGTGCTTATAGCCTGAGCTGACTATGATTTACTAAGTAATGAGCAAAGGGCTTGTACAAAGAGCTGTGAGTGTTCAGATACTCTCAGCCCAAGCTGGTGGCCTACAAAGTCTTTCTGGAAGAGAAGAGGCTGCTTTTTAACTCTGAAGAGAATTAAAAAGATTTATGAAAAGAAAGGGAGAAAGAAATTAAACCAATGCCATAAGTGAATCACACACAGGTTTCTCCGTGGACAATTTCATTTGCATATTAATTCAACACGTTTATGTCACATGATACATGTACATAACTAGAAATAAGAGATATGATTAACATGTATTAGGAGTCCAAGTTTACTCTAAAACCCCTTGCTACATGTAGACTTCTGTCTGTTAGTAACCTGGATAATCTTCTTTTGAGGACCCCAGCTCTATCTCTGACTTGAATTTTCTTTCTCTTGAATCACAATCTGTTTAGTTCCTTCTGTAACAGTGACAAGAAAGCTTATTCTACCATCAATGTTCTCTATAGTTTCTTTACATCTTTTTTACTAGGGAAAGTTAATGTTCAGTAACCAAATTATCCCTGAGCCAAGCAGCAAAAGCAGTCCCCTTAGCTGCGATTATTTTATTGATCAACTAGTTTCTGCTCACTATAATTGACACAGACAGACAGAAAATGAGATGAATGGTATAACAACAACAACAATGAATTTATGGAAAATAAAGATAAACTAATGCATTCAAAGGTTAAGATGTGGCCTCTGTGATGATCACAGAACATACAAGTGTCCAGTGTCAGATCTGGATTCGCTCTGCCCTGGTGTCCCCTTTGCTTGTTAGGCCTGGGGTCTTGTCCTCCTCTAGGACATTGTTCTATCACCTCTAGAGAAGCCTTCTCCAGTTGATCCACATCCAAGTCCCTCTCCCCATTTCATCACCCAACTTGTTGGCTATCCACATTTATTTAGATGGGTGATTATCTCACTATCCATAATGGTCAAGTTTGTTGATTTGATTGTCTTCTCTCTGCTTCCCTCCACTGGGAGATACGCTCACTCCTTGAGAACTGAGACGAGGTCTAGTTTGTTCTCTGCTGTATCCCCAGTTCCACTAACAGTGGCACATGACAGGTTCCAGTAACAACAAAATGCATTACACTGCAGTTAAGTGTTTTTCTCTGTGAGAAGGAATATACTCTTAACTAGGAAAAAGACTACTGCTCCCTCAAGAGGTGCTCTAATATCTGATAACAGCACATCACATCAAGTTTCAGTTGTGCTAAAAATGTCCTTCTGATGATGCTTTTTTACTTTTTATATCACCTGAGAGAAATCCTGAACGATAAGCTCATGGGTTAAATTGCAGCAGAAACTATTTGTGACAAAATGAGAATTCAGGTTTTTCTTCAATTTGTCTCTTATCTCTTTGGGAAAAGAGTTCAATGGGATACAGGTTTTACCCTGTGAATAACAAGTAGCATTTAATTACAACAGACAGAATGGGAGCAAAGTTATTTACAACACGGTTACCTGAATTCTCCAATGGCACCTTCCACTTGGCTGTTGGCTCTGGAATGTGGTCTTGGGAGAACAGAGAAGCTGGGGTCTTGTTGTTTCCACTTTTGATATATAGATGTGGAAGATTTAATCAAAGTTTTAGGCCCCGATACATTTATATAAAATAGCAGTGTTCATTTCTTCAAAATAAATTACTTAGAAAAGTTAAGCAAATGAATATAAAGGCATAATTTATATTTGAAAATATTTTCACGCTTATTGCAAAACAGATTGGAAAGTTCATTCTGTCGACATTTACACTAGGAAAAAGACAAGATTTAATTCCGGCTCTAGAGATGACAGTTAATCATATGGATTACAATATATGTAATAAAATAAACTTCATCAAATTGACTCTAAATGTTTGTCATGTTGATTTTTACTATGGAATTTCAAAGGGTAATATAAAATGATTCATAAATTTTCCCACAGTGAAGATCTAATTTGGCAGGTAGTTTCCTGGGCAGTAAATAAGCACAGGAATAACAAATGGAAAAAAGTTTTTCTGGGTACAGTGGCTCACACCTGTAATCCCAGCACTCTGGCAGACAGAGGTAAGAGGACTGCCTGAGCCTAGGGGTTCTAGACTAGCCTGGGCAATTTGGTGAGATCTCGACTCTACAATAAATACATTTTAAAAAGTTAACTGGGTGTAGTGGCACCCACCTGTAGTTCCAGCAACTCATGAGCATGAAGTTGAAGGATTGCCTGAACCCAGCAGGTTAAGGCTGCAGTAGCCATGACTTTGCCACTGCAAAGTCAATTTGTTATTCCTGACTTGGTGACAGAGTGAGACTCTGACTCAAAAACAACAACAACAAAACCAGATAAATGAGTTTAGCCAGGTGTGGTGGCTCATGCCTGTAATTCCAGCACTTTAGGAGGCGGAAGCTAGAGGATTGCCTGAGCTCAGGGATTCAAGACCAGCCTGAGCAACATGGCGAGACCTCATCTCCACAATAAGTAAAAAAATTAGCCGAGTGTGGTGGTACATGCCTAAAGTTCCAGCTACTTGGAAGGCTGAGGCAGAAGGATTGCCTGAACCCAGCAGGTCGAGGTTCCAGTGACTGTGAGCATGCCACTATACTCCAGCCTGGGAGACAGAGTAAAACTCCAACTCAAAAAAAAAAGAAAAAATTTTTTATAGCGAAGGGGCATGGTTAGTGAATCAGAAAACCTGTCTGTAAAATCATACTTTTATTTATTGTTTGGACTTTCAAAAATTTATTTTTTATAATTTTTCTTAAAAAGAAAACAATGTTTTAAAAATATTACAGAATAAAAATATATATAATTTACTCAAAAAATATTTTCAAATTAAGAAATGTTGCAAACATCTAAAATATAAATGCCAAAGAATGAAAATACTTAGGGAAAAAGTTCCTTGACACTGGCCTTGGCAATAATTTCTTGGCTATCACATCAAAAGCTCAGGCTACAAAAGCAAAAACAAAAAACTGGAACTATATCAGTCTAAGAAGCTTCTTCGCAGCAGAGGAAACAATCACAAAATGAAAAGGATACTTACACATTTGGAAAAAGTATTTGCAAACCATACATCACACAAGAAGTTAATACAAAAGATTTTTCAAGAACTCTTACAACTCAATAGCAAGAAAACATATAACTAGATTTAAAAATGGGCAAAAGGACTTGAACGGACATTTCTCCAAAAACAACATAACAGTGATGAACGGAAGCATGGAAAGGTGCTCAACATCACTAATCAGGAAAATTCAAATTATCTCTTGTCTTTTTGATATTACCTATTAGGATAGCTAATATCAAAAAGACGAGATAATATGAGTTGGTGAGGGTGTGGTGAAAAGGGAACTCTTGAACCTTGTTCAAGGGAATGTAAACTGGTACGGCCAGTATGGAAAATCATATAGAGGTTTCAAAAAAGATTAAAATAGAAATACCATATGACCCAGCATTGCCTCTTCTAGATATACCCAAGGGAAATGAAATCATCACTGTAAAGATATCTGCATTCTCATGTTTATTTCAGCATTATTCACAATAGCCAAGATATGAAAACAACCTAGACATTCATCAACGGATCAGTGGATAAAGAAACTGTGGGATAGGCACATATACGTGATGGATGTGTGTGTGTGTGTGAGTGTGTGTGTGTGTGTGTGTGTGTGTGTGTGTGTGTAAAGATGAAGTTTCGCTGTGTTGTCCAGGCTGGCCTCAAACTCCTGGGCTCAAGCAATCACCCCCACCTCAGTCTCCCAAAGTGCTAGGTGTGGGTCACTGCTCCCAGCTTTATGTAATAGAATATTATTCAGCCTTTATATAATAGAATCTTATTCAGCCTTTAAAATGGAAGAGATCCTGCCATTTATTACAACATGGATGGATCTGAAGGACATTATGCTAAGTGAAATAAGCCAGACACAGAGGTCGGGAGCGTTGTCTCACACTTATAATCTCAGGGTGTCTGGGAGGCTGAGGCGGAAGGATCACTTGCGACCTGGAGTTCAAAATGAGTCTGAACACTATAGAGAGACCCTGTCTCTAAAAATAAATTTTTTTAAATTAAAATTAGCCACCTGCAGTTACAGCTACCCGGGAGGCTGAGGTGGAAGGATCTCTTAAGTCCACCACTGCACTCCAACTTGGACCACAGAGTGAGATTCTGTCTCTAAAGAACAAATACAGCCGAGCGCAGTGGCTCACTCCTATAATCCCAGCGCTTGGGAGACCGAAATGAGAGGATTGCCCTAGCCCACGTGTTCAAGACCAGCCTGGACAACTTGGTGAGACCTCATCACTACAATAAATCAAAAAATTATCCAGGTATGGTGGTGTGTGCCAGTCATTCCAGCTACTCAGAAAGCTGAAGCGGAAGGATCACCTGAGTCCAGCAGGTCAAGACTGCAGTGGCCATGAGTGTGCCACTGCACTCCAAACTAGGCAACAGAATGAGACCCCAAGCAAAAAACAAAAAAGCAAATACAATAAAATATTGCATAATCTCATTTATATGTATGATCTTAAAAAAATGTTTTTTAAAAAGTCACATATAGCCGGGCTCGGTGGCTCAGCCTGTAATCCCGTGCCTTGGGAGGCTGAGGTGAGTGGATTGCCTGAGCCCGCAGGTTCGAGACCCGCCTGGGTAACTTGGCGAGACCTTATCTCTACAATAAATCAAAAAAGAAAATTAGCCGGGTATGGTAGCGTGCGCCTGTAGTTCCAGTTACTTGGAAGGCTGAGGCGGAAGAATCACCAGCGCCCAGCAGGTCGAGGCTGCAGTGGCCGGGAGCGGCCACTGCACTCCAGTCTGGGCGACAGAGTGAGGCTCCAACTCAAAAAAAAAAAAAAAAAAAGTCACATATATGGAGATACAAAATAAAACAGTGGTTAACGGGGCCCGGGTAGGAGATGATACTAAGAAGCAAATGCAAAGAATAAGGAAATCAAAGATTTAATGTACAACATGAGGACTGTAGTTAATAATAGTGCCTGTAGTTAATAATAGTATTCAGAGTTCTCCAGAAATGAGTAGAATTTTTGCTGCTATGCCACAAGAGTGTAAAAAATGGGTAACAAGTTCAGGCGTGGTGGCTCACACCTGAAATCCCAGTACTTTGAGAGGCCAAGGCAGGAGGATTGCTAGAGCCCAGGAGTTCTACACCAGCCTGGGCAACATAACAAGACCTTTTCTCGACAAAATATAAAAAAATTAGCCAGGTATGGTGGTGCACACCCATAGTCAGAGATAATCGGGAAGCTGAGGCGGGAGGATCGCCTGAGCCCAGGAGGTTAAGGCCACAGTGAGCCATGGTTGTACACCTGCAATCTGTCCCAGATGACAGAGTGAGACCCTGACTCAAAATAAATAAATAATAAAGAAAATTCTGTAACTATGTGAGATGACAGATATGTTCATGTGTTCCAATAGCCATTTTACTATATATATATATAGAATATATATATATATCCTATAATATCATGTTTTATACTTTAAATATACACAATAAAATTTATATTTTTTAAAAAGAATGAAAATAATGTGGCATAGAATCATGTATTCATTTTTTTCTTCCAGGTAGAATAAATACTTAGAGGGCTAAAAGCTGTAATGCTTGCTAGTTCTCTCCATTTGTAGAATTTTGTGTTCAACATGTCATTATCAATTACATACCTTCATGGTTTAATCTGCCCCTATTAACTAGACTGGTATTTTAATTTCTTTGGTTTCTATAAGTCCTGGGGAGCTAGTAGAAGAAAATGAAGTAAGGAAATACACAAACGCTGGACAACAGTAAATAATTTGTTCAAATAAATACTTGATATTCTTGTGTCTAAGACTCAATTTATATCGTAAGCCCCAAATCTTCCTGAATATATATCTACCCTTGGATTGGAAATTTCCTTCTGAGACATCTTTCATAAGTGACTGCCCTAAAATAATTATTGGTGGGACCCACTTCCTCAGAATTTGGAAAATCGCTAGGTGTGCATGCTGACTAGTTAAGAAAGGACGAGGACTGAGGGGTACTGTTATTCGATCTTAAGATGTGGAAGAAGAACGTGATGTGTTTAGCTACAGCTCTATCCTTGGTATGCCTTCAGAGAAGGGTTTGGTCACTGCGATGCCTGGAGTCTTGGCAGGGCCTTCTCTAATGACCTTTCTACATAGGGCTGTCTTCCAGGAACAAGAGGTAGGTAAGTAGGGAGATCGGCCATTCTTGTATCTGTAGTGATAAGGTTTCGGTAATGATGCATTCATCTGGAATCTTAAAATCATAACTTAATTCTATGTGCACTATATCTAAGTGGATAAGACAAAAAGTGACTGATCCACCCAGAAAATTCTCCTCATAATTATGAAAATGACTATTTTCTAATGTCACAGGATGCTCTCATTGTATTCTAATTAACCCAAAGCTAATCATCTTCTTTTCTTACATATCAGGTTCAAAGATTTATGTTGATCATAAGTTTTGATTAGGGACATGCAATTGATTAAACAATTATTTATCAATTGCCTATTTTATTTTATTTTTATTTTGGGGTCGGGGTCTCATTCTATCACCCAAGCTGGAGTGCAGTGGCAGGATCAGGGCTCACCACAGTCTCAATCTCCTGGACTCAAGCAATCCTTCTGCCACAGTCTCCTGAGTAGTTGAGACTACGGGTGTGCACCATCACAGCTGGCTCATTTTTTATAGAGACAAGGTCTGGCTATGTTGCCCAGGGTGGTCTTGAACTCCTGGGCTCAAGAAATCCTTTTGCCTCCACCTCCCAAAGTACTAGGATTACAGGTGTGAGCCACTGCGCCCAGCCTTGATTATCTACTTAGTACCTAGCAATCTTCTAGAATCTTGGGAAACATGCGAACAAAACAAACATCCTGGCCTCTTGGAACCTATATTCTATCAGGAGAAGACAGATAACAAATAATAAATGTATAATATGAACTCTTATTATAAATGTATTTATTTATGCTATTAAATATACCCATATATGATGCATTCTGGTTATTCTTTGTTCTTTTTGTAGTCAAACATTCTCCAGAGCAACAGAACCAATAGGGTACATAGAGAGATCTAGAAGAGGGGATTTTTTTTTTTTTTTGAGCCAGAGTCTCACTCTGTCACCCAGACTGGAGAGCAGTGGCACCCTCACAGCCACTGCAGTCTCCTGCTAGGCTCAGGCAATCCTTCCACCTCAGCTGGCACTACACGTGCGCACTACCACACCTGCTAATTTTGTAATTTGTTCTAGATACGAGGTCTCCCCAAGTTGCCCAGACTGGTCTCCAACCACTGGGCTCAGGCAATCCTCTTTCCTCCACCTTACAAAGTGCTGGGATTACAGGTGCGAGAAGAGGGAATTTTTAATGGGAATTGGTTGATGAGATTACAGTGGCCAAGAAGTCCCACAGTATGCTAGAACCACGAAAGCTAGCAGTATAATTCTGAGTCTGAAGGCACAAAAGGACTGAGAACCAGAGGGACCAGTGGTGTAACTCAGTCTAAGGTCAAAGACCCAGAACTGGGAAGTGGTGCTGTGGTCATGGTGTAAGTCCAAGAATCTGAAGGCCTGAAAACCTGGACCTCTGATATCTCAAGGCAGGAGAAAATGGATGTCCCAGGTCCAGAAAAGAGTGAATGCACTACTCCTCTGCCTTTTTATTATATCCAGGCCATCAGTGGATTGATCAATGCCCCATATTTGGTAAGGGCAGATCTATTTTACTCACTCTTCTGATTTCAAATGTTTATCTCTTCCAGAAAAACCCTCACAGACACACCCAGAAATAATGCTTTACCAACTATCTGAGCATCCCTTATCCCAGTCAAGGTGACACAAAGAATTAATCATCACCTCTCCTTCCCCAAGCCATTCAGTGTCTTGTTCTGTGTTCTACTGAGGTTTCCTTGCTATTTGGGTTCTCATCACATTGGGCCAGTGTGAGGTAGAAGTGGGTTACTTCTTCCTAATTCTGTCCTGCTGTGGGCTGTGTTTCTGGCAGAGGCTCTGTTCCTGCCCAGCTATGGCTCCTATTAAGTGCCTTCCTCTTCCAAGTCTCCAGTTTTCCCTGGGTTCCAGTAATATCATTTCCTTCCTTTGCTCCTTCTTCAGGACTCTAGATATCTCCATGTTCCTTTTCAGTTCTCTTAATCTTGACTACACTTTGCAACTAGTCCCTTCATTAAATCCTCTTGAGTTACACTCTGTTGCTTTCATCTTTTTGGCCAAAATTCTAATTAATCATCAAATTACATCTATGGGAAAAAGAAAAAATGAATGCAAAACAAGGTGATCAAGAGTTAGAATGGAGAGGCTGGGAGGCCAAAGCAGGAGGATCATTTGTGGCCAGGAGTTCAAGATGAGCCTGGGCAACATAGTGAGACCTCTTCTCTACAAAAAAAAAAAAAAAAAATTAAAAATTAGTCAGGCATGCGGCACATGTCTGAAGTCCTAGCTATGTGGGAGGCTGAAGTGGGAGGATTTTCTGAGCCCAGAAGTTTGAGGTTGCAGTGAGTTATGATTGCACCACTATACTCCAGTCTGGGCAACAGATCGATACTGTCTTTTAAGAGAGAGGGAGAGAGAGAGAGAGAGAGAGAGAGAGGTACAGACAGAAAGACAGAGAGACAGAGACAACATGTGTAGAAATAAAATTCAACCTAAGAAAGTGAGGAGGGGGGAAGAGTTGGAATGGTCAGAGTAAGCCATTTGAGTAAAGATTTGACTTCATACATTGCCCTTATTTAATTTGTTATTTTTATTAATTTTGCCTTAATTCTGAATGCCTAATCCAATTTCTATTTTTTCTTTCCACAGGTAAATACTCTCATATATTTAATGTGTGTTTTTCTAAATGTACACAAGTCTATAAATATATATGTATATATATACACATAAAAATATACACTTTTACAAATACACATGCATACATATATATCCATGGACAGTATGGTGTTTTTAATTTACATAAGTGATATTGTGTTACGTCTCATTTTGTTTAATTTGCAACTCAAACTCATGTTGTTAAATTTGTTCTTTTTTTTTTTTTTTTGAGTTGGAAGTCTTACTCCATCGCCCAGGCTGGTATGCAGCGGCACACTCACAGCCACTGCAGCCTTGACCTGCTGGGCTCAGGCGATCCTTCCACCTCAGTCTTCCAAGTAGCTGGAACTACAGGCGTGCACCACCATACCCAGCTCATTTTTTGATTTATTGTAGAGATGAGGTTCCGCAAAGTTGCCAGGTTGGTCTCAAACTCGTGGGCTCAGGCAATCCTCTCACCTCAGCCTCCCAAAGTGCTGGGCTTACAGGCATGAGCCACTGCACCTGGCAAAATTTGTTCTTAATGATATGTAGATTTAGCTAATTATGTAAGGTATCGTCATCTATCATTTTTGCATAATATTGTATTTATTCAATTAATGGATATTTAAGTTATTTTCTTTATTATTATAAGTAATTTTGGTAAACATCCTTAAATATGTCTCTTTGCATGTCTGAGTAAGATTTTTAATTTTCAAAATATATGAAGCTGTAGCCCCAGGGCGGTGGCTCATGCCTATAATCCCAGCACATTGGGAGGCTGAAGCTGGAGGATCACATGAGCCCAGGAGTTTGAGACCAGCCTGGGCAACATAGCAAGACCTCATCTCTACAAAAAAATGAAAAAATTAGCTGTGTGGTAGTGTGCACCTGTAGTCCCAGCTACTTGGGAGGCCGAAGAGGAAGGATCGCTTGAGCCCAAGAGGTCAAGGCTACAGTGAACCATGATTGTGTCACTGCACTTCAGTCTGGATGACAGAGAAAGACCTCACCTCAAAAAAACGAAAAAGATATGAAGCTCTTCACTGAAATAGAGATTTCACTAAAAAGACTATTCCAAGAAATAATTTTAAATTAACAAATAAAGTTCATCAAGTCTCATTCAGGCATATTCTAAGTGAATAAGAATGGCAGTCTTCATTCATTTTTCACTTGACAATGAAGACTGCTGGTTCACAGAAGAAATTCCTCAAATAGCAGGTCACCCAGCCAAAACATCTTAAAGCACAAGATGTAAACACAACAAAAAGATTTTGAAATTTTTGACTACCATAAAACCAAGAGGAAAGGTGTTTGAGATTAAACATATTTGGGGAGCTCCAATCTATGTAAAAGTATGTAACATAGTTTAAATTCATCACCACCCAAGACCCCCAAGTTAAATGACAAAAAGTAAATCCTGGAAGAACCTTAGAAAGGCTACTCTTGGCGAGGCCCAGTGGCTCAGGCCTATAATAGCAGCACTCTGGGAAGCCACAGTAGGAGGATTACTTGAGCTCAGGAGTTTGCGACCAGCCTGGGCAACATAGCAAGTCCTCATCTGTACAAAAATATTTTTTTTAATTAGCTGGGTGTGGTGCTTATGCCTAGTGCTTTGAGGTTTGTCACCAACACCAGATAACGGTAGAGTGATACAGTTTGTTCCAAAAACAAAGAGAGTGATATCTAAGGTCACAGAGTCTTTATAGCCAGGCTGTAGGTTAGACAAGAGAAGACTATTTCAGCAGGAAGAAGGAGGAGACTTATGCAGAAGGCAGAGGCACACTGAGTGCTGACTTCCACCAGGTGGGAGGGGAGCCACCGTTTTGTATTTGTGTATGTTAATGATTTTAAAGGAGCCAAGCAGAAGCCATGGCCCCCATGTATTCCGTCGCTTTCTGCAGGTCAGTGTTCCTGACTGAAGAAAATTAAGTGCTCGTGTGTTTAGCACAAACTTCAACGCCAGACGGCCAAGGGTCTAATCCCTGGCTCCACCCTCACCAGCTGAATGATGCTGACCAAGCTACTTTATCAGCTTTCTTAGCTATAAAATAGGAATAGCAATGCCACCTGCATCATAAGGTTGTTGAGAGAATTAAAATGTATTTAAATTGCTTACCACCGTGCCTGGGGAGCTTTCAATAAATAATAGCTGCTGTTATCAACGTCTCAATAAATAAGGACTCACTGGTGAACCAGCACAGCTATTGATCCCTGGATGGTTAATCCACTCAGTCATGCAGCAACTATTGACTGACTGCTAAGCACCATGCTAGAGCCTGGGGATACAATACGCCACAATATGGGACTTAGCCTTCAGCAACTCCAAGCAGCTGGGAGCCCAGAGTTCACATAACCAACATAGTGCCCCAAGTTCCGGATGAGGACCAAAAAGAAGCACATACCATGAAACAGTTAAAATGCTTTTCTGTAATATAGAATGAATTTTAATTGTGACATGAGTCCGATATACCAGAATCCCCCCCAAAACCCCAGAATTTATTTATGAAAGAATTAGTTGGGTGTGGTGTTGTGCTCCTGTAGTCCCAGTTACTCAGGAGGCTGAGGCAGAAGGATTTCCTGAGAGTAGAACATCAAGGGTGCGTTGAGCGTTGAGCCATGATTGATTGTGCCTGCGCTCTACCCTGGGCAACAGAGAGTCCTGACTCAAAGAAGAAAGAAAGAGGCGGGGTGGGGGGGGGAGGGAGGGATAGGGAGAAGGAGGGAGGAAAGGAAGGAAGGAAAAAAAAAAGGAAAGAAAACATTTCACTTTTAGATTTCATACTACATATTTCAATCTGCAAGAATTTTGAAGGAATGCTTACTGTGATCAATAACAACCACCGACTCACCTCAAGAGTTTTAAAGTCTCTTTAGCATTGGCATCTGAAAGGAAAGTAAGTTATTGAGCCTCTGGTGCTTAAGTAATCATGATAATTAAGGCATAGATTATCATAATTAACATAAACCATGCGTCTTATTGGAATAGCTGATATGCAAATAATAAATATAAAGCTGAGTAATATTTCATTATATTAATTTATATTTTTTCTTTCTTGATTCCTCCTGAACCCATTGCAAGCAGTTTGCTAGCTTCTGTCTTCTCTGTACCTGAAACATAGCCAAGCCCATTCAGGAGCTATTTGCTCCTAGGACAACTTTTAACAGAATTAGCAAAAAAATATGACAGAGTTGGGTGAACAAGAAAGAGGAATGAGATATAAGAGTCTGATGACTCTTCAGACAAAACGTGCTCAGTGTCTTTTGTTCAGCTCCAACAGAAAGTAATGTGACTTGAGACAGGAACGGTCGTGAATACATTAGGGCAGGTAGGACCATAGGCTGCCTTGGTGAAGATGCCCTTGCCCCAAGAGTGGCACAGAAAGAGCAGGGGACTGAAGGACTTAGAGGTGTGTGTGAGTTGGTCAGCCAGTGATGAGGTGGGGTAACCAAGAACCATGGATAACCAAGGGCCAGGTGGACAGATGGACACCATGAGCCCATGAGCCCAGCCCACCTGAGGATAGCAAATAAATAGATAAATGAGGGGTGTCCCTTGCAACACGGAGGTTACTCTTTGATTTTATCGCTTGTTTTCATCCTGCTAGCCACAAAGGGTAATTTAAATCAGAAACGAAGTGAAGCTAGAAAAGAAAGAATATTACACTTGTACATATCTGCATTTATAGACTTGGAATTATTCATATTTGATGGAGATAACCATTGTGTTGATGTTATTCAAGAGTCTGAGTTATGAGCTGCTAAGTCCATTGCTTCACCGAATTCCAGCCCCACCAGACAATCTCGAAAGAGGTGTTCCTGGGGACAGTTGTCACATCTGCATGCAAGAGCACTTAACTGGAGGAATCTAGACTAATTATATCACAAGCACAAATTATATAAATGACACAGAAAACCAGAAATGCCCCTCAACTCTCAGATGTTTAAATCTGGGGCCAGGCCTTTACTATGTGTGATGTGCCCTCAACGCCATGATATTCATTCTCTCAGTTCTTCACACTCTGAACAGTAATTCTCCTTCTAACCATTCTGAGTCTTACACTTGCTTCTCCCAACTCTGAGTCTGACGTTTGCTTACTGGGTATGGTGGCTCATGCCTATAATGCCAGCATGTTGCGGGGTCAAGCAAGAGGATTGCTTGAGCCTAGGAGTTCGAGACCAGCCTGGGCAACATAGCAAGAACTCATCGCTACAAAAAAAATCAAAAAATTAGCCAGGCATGGCGGCACGTGCCCATAGTCCCAGCTACTTGGAAGGCTGAGATGGAAGAATCCCCTGAGCCCAGGAGTTTAAGGCTGCAGTGTGCTTCGATTGTGCCACTGCACTCCAGCCTTGGAGTCAGAGTGAGACCCTGACCCAATCAATCAGTAATAAAATTTGCTTCCCCTGCCTCTGTGAGGTCAGTAACTACAAGTAATTTCAGTAGCCAAGGAGTTGAAATTATGACTTAATTTCTTTCGAGTTCTCTTCTTTCCGTTACGAACTCTCTCAATCTTCCCAGAAGGCAAATTCTCCTCTCTGGAAGTCTGTCACAAATGTTGGCTCGTAGTCCTTCTCTGACAGTTGGCTCTGCATCTCTTTCTAAGACTAAAGTGAGTAGACAAAGACACACTGATAATAACCATGGATTACAGAAGCGTTCTGTGCTCTAGTTCTTCCCGAATGAAGTGTCTGTGCATGACAAACACAGAACAGTGAAAGTTGCTTTTCCATTTAGAGCGGTCTTCTTGGTTTATTTTCCACCCACCGTTGCCATGTATGTCAAATTGTTACTCTTGGACTTCTGTTTGCTTGTGCACCCTTCCCAGCTTTTGACTTTTTATGCCACCCCATGGTGTCGGATTCTGGCTGATTTCTCAAACATCCTTCAGTTAGTTCATTTTACCTTTCTCTTCCACTAATCAATAACCCAAACAACCTCTTCACCTTAAGCACTCAGTGTGTGGAAACAAATGGCTAACAGCACTGGCCAGCGGATAACAAAGCAGCTAATACAGTTTTCTTTCTTGAGAAAAGATATTGCCTAGAGACACAGAAACAGTGACAATGAAACAGAGTCAGTAGGAACTGAAGGCTGTTATGAAGTTGAATGAGAGGATAGTGGGGGAATGCTTTCAGGCATTTCTGCCCCTTCCCCTCTGTGGCTGTAATCCCCCACTGACCATCCCCAAATCACATGACTTTATTCTGCCTAGGCTGAAGTACAGTGGTGTGATCATGCCACCACAGCCTCCACCTCGTGGGTTCAGGTGATACTTCCACCTCAACCTCCCAAGTAGCTGAGATTACAGGTACGTGCCACCATGACCGGCTCATTGTTTTTTTATTTGTGGTAGAGACAAAATCTCACTATGTTGCCTAGGCTGGTCTCGAACTCCTGGGTTCAAGTAATCCCCCTGCCTCAGCCTCCCAACATAGTGGGATTACAGGTGTGAACCACCATGCCCAGCCTCTAAAAGGTTTTATTGGTAGACACAAACATCCAGGTATCATCCAGATCATCAGTCCTTTTCATAAAACGACCTACTAAGTATTTTTCTCTGCGTTTGCCCCAAACCAACAGTCCAAAATACTTCCACAGTGTCCTCTTTTTGTTCGATAGCTTCTTTCTCTTTCAATTTTCTGTGGCTTAATATCATTGATTGATTACTTTGTAAATAATTTACCTGGTAGACGATGTGCATTTCTGCGAAGGGTTTGATCTTTTCCAATATTTATAGGTTTTAGGATGGTGGCAGCAGGTGCAAGATTTTTATTAATGAGCCAGGGAATTTAAAATTCCAAAACCAGTTGTATCATTAAAACTTCAGAGTTCCTATTTCCCCAAGTGTGATTTGATTCTCATTTTCAGCCACTGGGCTGCAGGAGGATTATAGGTCTGTTCTGGTGAGTGGGCACCAGAGCCCCTTCGGGGGCAGAATGGGAGAGTAAGAGGAATGACAGAGGTTTAACGATAATCTCCTTGGGTATGAGCAGAGCAGAGAAATTGACAGGTGTCTACAATTAATTCCAAAGTTTTCGGACAAGTTCGAATTGAATTTTAAATCTCTTGATCAGAAGAGTCAACAACCATGTGACATCCATCAATAATTCATCATTTCTATAAATCCTCAGAGCATATCCAAGGGAATGCCAGTTTGGAAATGAAGAAATGTGAATTCCCACCCTACCTCTAGCATTTTCTTCTTGTGACTTTTACATTTTCTATGCTTCAGTTTCCTGACATTTAAAGAAGAGTTGTTTACTATTTTAATGGGACCAATGCTTATGCTCTGAGTTAATTGAAGGATAATTGGTTACTTTAATGTTTTTCTAAGTAACTAGCATTTCATCTTTAAATTCATTATTCCTTACAGATTTTTTTTATTTGCTGGGTATTATTCTACAAGTGTATTTTTTTCTTATTTTGCATATAAGTCTCCCATCTTTCCACCCAGCTAAGTTGTAAAAATTCACAGATAACAAATATTTAAAATTACAATATGGTCAGTAAAAGTGTTTTATTTGCAGAGGCATAACTATACTATATAGCTTGTAGAAGACATAATCTTTAACTGTTAAAGCAGTTTTAGGCCAGGCATGGTGGCTCATACCTATAATCCTAGCAATTTGGGAGGCCAAGGCAGGAGGATCTCTTGAGCCCAGGAGGCCATGATTATGCCACTGTACACCAGCCTGGACAACAAAGTGAGATCCCAACTAAAAAAAAAAAAAAAGCAGTTTTATTTATTGGTAGCAGTTATGGAATTGGTGCCATCCAGTCAAGAGCTGTTGTAATTGGAAGACTGAGATACAGACAGAATGAAAAATATAATTTTCTCTCAAAATAATATAATCAACATGCTTTAGGGGGCAGAGTTTCTTAAGTCATTCAATGATAAATTTGTGCTAAAGAAATGTACTTGGCTGATATTTATTTTTGCTTTCCAGATATGAGATCTCTGGTTGACTATTCAGTTCTGCCCAAGACCAGGCATAACACCAGAACTCAATACGATGGTCTAAAGAAGTTTTATGTATCATTCGTATATATGCATATATGTACAAATAAAAGCATATATATTACACAACAGTTTAGTATTATGCATATGTTTAAAGACAATTCCAAAATGCAAATTTAAAGACATTTTCATGATCCTTGCTACAGAATCAATATTCTCCCACTTTTAAACTAAATTTTATTAAATTTTTAAGAAATTAATGCTTCTCTTTTACTATGAACCAGTTTCATTTGTTGATATCGATATAGATAGGATTGAGTTCTGCTATCTACAGCAGAACAATAACAATAATAGTAACTAAAAGCAGATATAAGCTAATTTTCATCTCACATAAAGTAAGCCTGGGAGAGGCAATACAGGTTTTATGGAAACTTCTCAAAACCTCAGAAACCCAGGCTCCTTTCTCTGACTTCCCTTCTCTCTGAGAGGACTCTCATTCTGAGGTTTCCATATGACAGCTAGAGCTCAAGTCATCTGTATCTTTATTCTTTTTTAAAAATTTATTTTAGAGTTGTGGTATACAAATGAGAATTTGCTACATAAGTAAGCTGCATACAGATGAAGTTTGGGCTTCGAGCTGGCCCTCACTCCCCCTAGAAGTGGACCAGGTACTCATTGTGTCGCCATATGCTCTCCTGCCTCCTTCCCCACCTCCCCAGCAGTGTTCAGTAACTGCCTATCTCACTCTTGTACTAATGTGACTCGTGTCCAAGGCCCGCTTATGAGTGAGAACATGAAGTATCTTCATTCTAAGTAGCAAGATAAAAAAAAAGAAAGGAGAACACAGTCGTTCTCTTATAGAAGACTACCCAGCAGTCTCCACACGATATTTCTGCAATCATCTTATTGGTTAGAACTTACGTTCTACTGCAAACACAGCGGTCTTCTGAACTGTCTGCTAGTTCCTGGGTTTACTCCTATACATAAGCAATATTATTCTCCTGTTATGTAGAAAGATAGATTTAGACTTGAAAAGTTAAACTATTTCTATAAATTGACTTCAATTTTAAGCAAATGGAGGGCATAACAGAGAACTAGAAAGAAATCATCATATGGCTTCCACTGGTCTTTCTACTGGAACTCACTTCTGAGAGTGGTATATAGTTTTCTTAGTAAATATGAACATCTGTGGAGGGTATATTGGAATTTTCTAAAGTCTTTAAAGATGACACTTTCTCATACTCTCTCAATTTATTATTATGCACATTTCCGTAACTTTCTTCTGTGATTGATCCACTACAGAAAGCAGATGCTATGGAACAATCTGATTTACATACTGAAAGCTTTAAACTCTCTGCATGAAGAAAACGTGGTCATAACATCTATTTTCTTTTATTCAGTTTACAGGGAAATCAATCACATAGTAGAGTTCACGTTTTCAGGCTTATCAAACTTTGAAATTCAAAAGGACTCTGTCAACTTTCAGATTAGGTGTTGACCAAACCATATGCTGTCTGAAGCTTCAAAATTTTGATCTCTCAATGAAAGTAAACTTCTAGGTTTCAAAGCACTTGAAAAGCTTTTACTCAGAGCATGACAAGAAATCAAGTGGATTATGAGCTTGCATCAGTTCCCAAAGGTAATTGTTTGATTGTAATGCAAAGTTATTTTAATTAACACTAAATTCTCTGTGGCTGGAATCACCACAGAGCTACAATCAGTAGAAAATTACATACGCATTTAATCGAAAAGCTCATAACTATGGACATTATTTTCTTTACTTTTGAACTGTAACCATTGTGGTACCACAGTAATTAGTAATGAATATAAAAACCCAATTATGAAGTGATTATACCTCTCATAATCACTCTGTCTTCTCAACTGTGCTTCTTGCTTTCTGGCTGTTGGACTTGAGGCCAACCACATCAAGCAAGACTTAAACAATAACAAAATCAGAAATATAATGCCACTGTATGTAATAATCCCCCTTTACTCTAATTTGTCTTTCATTCAAATGAGAAAATGCAAAAAAAGCTAATTAACTAGTCCCAGAGGTAAATGCCAAGGTCTTTAAAGTGAGTGGCTCATGGGTTCTTTCTCCTCCGGAGACCAACTGCTTAGCTTCAGAAAATAGTTAGCTGGCATTCAAGGCATAAATCTGACCATGTCTAAAGGACAGAGCAGCAGGAAGCTTATTGATATTCTCCTCTTTTTACTTTCTACAAGCTGTAGGCTTGACAGCCAGTTTTCCTAAGAATTGATTGCTTAGACAAAAGATGAACTCGGAACATACTCAGCTCTTGATGGGGGAGAAAAAAGTGATAAAATAGGAAAGGCTGAATTTACATGCTGATAATAAATAAAGTCCATAGCAATGAGTTGCAATCTGATTATGAAATTACACGCATTGGTTTGATGGTCTGCATAAAGTATTCACCTGCTTTAGATTGCTACTTCTTTTCCAAGGGGTGACCTTGGAAGGAGTACTCTTTTGGATAAGTGTTCACAGAGGAAAGGCAATATATGTGATACAAACAGGGTATCTTCACATTGGATATGCAGCTCCTGACTCTGTTATTCAGCTAATGCCCCACAGAGTAAACTTAGACATAAACACTCCTATTTTCCTGTGTGGCCATGTATTTCCCTAAACTACAAAGACAGATAAGCATTCTAGCAAACATTCTAGCTACCCAGGGCATTGTGAGATCTCAAAATGAAAATGAGGTAGGGTTTTCTTATGATAACCTGGATTTTATCTTACAGATCTTGCCTCTACCTCTGTATTCCTTCAATACATTTTAATTGTAGGTCTCATCTTTCTAGATCTTTCCATATTTCTTCCCTGGCATTCAAAGTCATCTTCAGTTTGACCATTGTCTTCTAGAGTGAGTGCATGCACTAGAAAAATCACTGAACGAATAGGTAAAAGTCCATGGTTTGTATCCCAGCACAGTTTCTAATAACGCTGAGACGGTAGGAGAGTCAATTGATTTCTCTTGCTTCCATTTTATTTCCAAATTAATCTTAATGAACTCTATGATCCTTTAAAGAGCAAAAATTCTGAGTCTGCTTATCAAGATGTCTCCCATGCTACAAACCTCTGTCTCAAGTACTGTCACCTGGCCATATTGCATGCTCACTAGACCTCCAACAGACCACAGACTCCAAGGTTATTCATGACACCTAAATCTGCTTTGTAACACCTTTCCTTCCTTATCCACATTTTCCCAACAAAAGTCTTCTTTGATTCCCTAGTCAGAATTAATCTATCAGCCAGGTGTAGTGGCTCACGCTTGTAATCCCAGCACTTTGGGAGGCAGATTTATTGTCTCTACAATAAATCAAAAAGTTAGCCAGGTGTGGTGGCATGCACCTGTGGTTCTAGATACTTGGAAAGGTGAGGGGGAAGGGTCACCTCAGCCCAGCAGTGACTGAGTGTGCCACTGCACTCCAGCCTGGGTGACAATGTAAGATTCTGACTAAAAAAAAAAAAAGAATTAATTTGCTATTTACTCATACTTTTTCTACATTATTTTTAGATATATGTATCATCCCTAGTAAACTATGAGCCCAGAAAGGAAGGAACACTACATTTTTATATTCGTGGTCCCAAGTCACTTAGCAAAATGTACCACAATGAATACAATCTCAAGTAAAATTAATCGACTATAACTTGACTTATATAATGAACTAGCCAAAAATATATATCAAAATTAAAAGGCTATTGTTGTAAGTAATATATAATTTTGTTTTGGCTTTTCTGTGAAAGCTAAATGAGAATAAATTGAATTGAAATCTTAAGCCCTGTAATTATGACA
This sequence comes from Tarsius wallacei, assembly GCA_963574415.1. Taxonomy (NCBI): domain Eukaryota; kingdom Metazoa; phylum Chordata; class Mammalia; order Primates; family Tarsiidae; genus Tarsius; species Tarsius wallacei. The sequence goes on along the minus strand of CAUYQG010066640.1, from coordinate 21,526 downwards.
TAAAATACAAAATAATTAAAGACAGTGACACTTTGAAATCTGATCACTCAGATGTTATTCCATAAAAATCAAATGTTGTCATGTTGTCACTACCGAGGTCAGAAATAAAGAAGGCCCTCTCTTCTCTCTCTAGCCACATGTGATTACTGACTTGTGAGCATTATATGTTACTTCAAAAACTCCAAAACTCAGTGTGTCCATCTTAAGTGTTATAAACACTGAGGAACGAACTATGGAGGTACAAGGGTTAAAGACATGCCTGACCTGCATACACATCTCATTGCTACACTATACACAATAGTAAAAATATGGAAGCAACTCAGATGCCCATTGAAAGTGGACTAGATAAAGAAAAGGTGATGTATATACACAATGGAACATTACACAGCCACAAAGAAGAACAAAACCATGGCTTTCACAACAACTTGGACGCAGCTGGAGACCATCACACTAAGTGAACTATCACAGAAACAAAAAACTGAGTACCACATGTTCTCACTCATAAGCAGCATGATCACTGGTCACATGAGTACACCAGGATGGGATTGGCGGACACTGGGCACTGTGAGGGGAGGGAGGGAGGAGTGAGGGGGGCACATGGCAACACATGGGTACCTGGTCCAAGGTCAGGGGAGAGAGAACCAGCTTGAAGACCAAACTTCACCTGGATGCAGCCTACTTCTTAGTAAATCCTCACTTGTACCCCACAACTCTAAAATAGTCAAATAAATAAATAAGCAAATAAAGATGTGTCTGCTCTTGCCTTGGCCTCCATGGTCTTTTAACTACAACCAACAGTCTATCTGCTTCTTTCTAAACAGTAAAAAAAAAAAAAAGAATAAACCAACAAAATATTGGCATAGGTCCACTGCATTTTCTATCCTGCTATTAAATACAAAATGCATGTACACGCACGAACACACACACGTCTGTATGTAGGGCACACAGAGACTAAATGGGTTTTTCTATACTTCAAAACATACCTGTCCTAAGAAAGCAGAGGAGGGAGGAACAAAAGAATTGGCAATTTTCTTCTGGCAAAATGTAACATAATTTCCAGCCCAAACACTGAGTTCTGAAGTTTGGTTGTTAACAAAAGCCACGACAATGATGCTCCCCAGAACCTTTGTGCTGTGATCCCCCGCTGTCCTGAAACCCAATCAGGCTCCTCTTCACATTCCCAGATATATGCAGCAGATCCAGGGAAACCCCTATTCCTTCAGTCACGGGTGAATTAAAAAGAAATTAGCAAGGGATTGATACGAAGCTGCTATAAGATACAGAGGAGGAAAACAGTAGCAAAACTTTGAAACAAAGAGATTTACAACAAAAAAAATCAACAAAGCGGATGGAAATTATGATCATAGATTTCACTATGAATTCTATTAAAAACTTAATGAATCAACTCCATAATGAAAGAAGGTCTGAAGCAAAAAATAGAGCTCAGAAAAGTAATGACAAAAACTATAGGAGGAAAAGAATTGAAAGGATTTCAGGAAAGAAGTGGAAGAAAAGAAATGATAGCAGAAGTGAAGGCAAAGTAGACAAAAAGCAGAGGCCTGAAAAATACATAGAAAACACAGCAAGGGGCAAAGAAGATAGAGAGAAAAGAAGTGAGTAGAATAAGATGAAAACCAAGACTAAAAGGAAGTAGAAAGAAAACAATATGGAAGACTGCAAGAGAAGCAACACACGTATAATTGCATTTCCCTAAGTAAAAGAACAGAATAACAAAACAGAGCTAACATAAAAGGTATATTTCAAGCCAATTTCCCTGATGTAACATTGTAAAAATGCACTATGTGCCAGAGAATACTGAACCAAAACGCTACGACATCTCCTACCCGCTATGTAAAAAAATAGTAAGAAGGAGAAAAGGGGGGCAGGGGCAGGATTGACAGTAGTGGGAATCATCTGCTGGGGCGATGAGGGGGGTGGGAGGGTGGGGGAGTGGGGACACACCTCATCAACAAGGGTACCTGCATAATGAATATTTGCATATCTAACCCTGAATTGTACCCCACATCTTTAAAATAAAAAAAGTTTTTTTAAAGAAATTTTTAAAAATAAAAAAAAAAAAGAAGAAGAAAAGAAAAGTTGGGAAGCCAGGCATCATCTGGTAATTTTTAAAATTTATTTTGGTGGTAGTGCATTTTAAAATAACACACAAACTGTACACATGATTAGTGCATTTTTCTGTATATATATGACGTATATATAATACTTTAATTTTAAAAGTTAAAAATCAGCATGAACCGTATAATATAGTATCACTATATATATAGCAAAAAAAATTGAAAATGCAGGAGAAATAGAAATATTTGATTTTTAATATTTATTTTATTTTTTAAAAACTTTTTTTAGAGACAAGGTCTTACTTTGTCACCCAGGCTGGATTGCAGTGGTGATCATAGCTCATTGCAGCCTCCAACTCCTGGGGTTAAGGGATCCTCCCACTTTAGCCTCCCAAGTATCTGGACTACAGGCACATGTCACCATACCTGGCTAACTTTTTTTATTATTTGTAGATATGGGATCTCACTGTGTTTCCAAGGCTGGTCTCAAACTTCTGAGCTCAAGTGACCCTCCCACCTCAGCCTTCCATGGTGCTGGAATTACAGGCGTCTTGATTTTTTTGAGTGTATCTAAAATACTGTATGTTGATGTCTTAGCACTTTTGGTAAGCCTTGGCTCTCAGGAAAATGATAGATGGTATGGTGTGGTTCTTTTTCTTTTTCTTTTTTTCGTTTTTTTTTCTTTTTTTGAGTTGGAGTCTCACTCTGTCGCCCAGGCTAGAGTGCAGTGGCAAGCTCACAGCCACTGCAGCCTCGACCTGCTGGGCACTGGCAATCCTTCCACCTCAGCCTTCCAGGTAGCTGGAACTACAGACGCATGCCACCACGCCTGGCTTATTTTTTTATTTTATTGTAAAGACAAGGTCTCACTCACCAAGTTGCCCAGGCTGATCTCAAACCCCTGAGCTTTTAGGCAATTCTCTCGCCTCAGCCTCTCAAAGTGCTAGGATTACAGACTGAGCCACCGTTGGTTCTTAACATTACAGATTTTAGAAAGAGACTGCCTCAGTTTACATTCTGGGTCCATCACTTACTTATTGTATGACACTGGGCAAATTAGTTAACCTTTGTTTTCCTCCATTGCAAAAAATGATATCACTTAGGGCTTTTGTGAAATTCTCACACGTGAAAACGTAAAAACAGTAGCTTCAGAACCCAGTGTTTCACACAAGGAAATAGTTGAGAAGGGATCTAGGAAGTGTGCTTGAGGCCTCAGGCATCTGTGCATACCAGCACAAAGAACATAAGGAACACAACAAGTGCCTTTGAAACCCGAGCTACCAAAATTCAGTAAATAATATTTCACAGACTCTCTTGAGTTTTCGTGAGATTAAACTTATGGAAATGTGGAGATTGTAGGGTAGTTTGATGAATCCAAGCCCGCTTTTCTCCTGGTGAAAGTACCTTCCTCAGTACAGTCTTTGTGACTGGCAGAAGCTGATCCCACCTCCATCTAGAGAGATGGATCCCGATTCTTTTAAGCTATCACACAAAGGTTAGGGAGGCCATTATTTTGGACTGGGCCTTGATGAAGTCATGTGTACTACGTGCAATGTTATCAAACTGAACTCTGAAATGGGACAGTTTTCTAAAAATGAGAGACATACAACAACTAATCAAAAAGGAACTCAGTTGACCTACATGTAATAAGAAAGTGCCTTCTGTTTTAACCCTATCAAGAAAGTAACACTGAAGTGACCAGTCTGCTTTTTGTTCTGTTTCTGCTTGCTTCAGCCTTTTCTTTTCCTACAAGGCCAGCCTCCTCCGCACAGCTCATCAGAACACTCATTCTATTTTATAGAACGAGATATTGCCCAATTTTAGAATCTCAAATAAAAACCAGTTAGAAGCAGGGCACAGGGGCTCACACTTGTAATCCTTATACTTTGGGAGTCTGAGACAGGAGGACTGCTGGAGCCCAGGAGTTCAAGATCAACCTGGGCAACATAGCAAAACCTCATCTCTACAAAATAATAATAATAATAATTATAACTTACCCTGGTATGGTGGTTCATGCCTGTAGTCCCAACTACTCAGCAGGCAAAGGCAGAAGGATTGCCTGAGCCCAGGAGGTTGCGGCTGCAGTGAGCTATGATTCTGCTGCTAAGATGCCAGATCAGGGCTCAGACTAATTCTTGATTTTATTTTATTTTTTAATTGCACTCCAGCCTGGGCAACAGAGTGAGACCCCAACTAAAAATAACAGTAATGATAATAATACTAAGCTAATTAGATCTCCAAACTAAATTTGTGAAAATTTTGTCTGACACAGTTAATCCTCATTAGACCATCTACTAACCAAAACTGATTGCTTAAAGACAGCCATATGACCCAACTGAACATTAAGACCAAAAAATATAGGTGCTTTGCAGAAAGAACGTCTTTCCTCTTACCATAAATCCACAAAGGAACTCTATCTTACTGCTAGTTGTGAACACAGTCACCGAATATGGTCAAAGAATTTGTAACACTTGAGGGTAAAGAAACAATCAAGTCATAGGTTCTGCTGCTAAGATGCCAGAGCAGGGCTCAGACTAATTCTTGATTTTATTTTATTTTTTAATTTATTTTTTAATACTTTTGTAAATAAAAGAAACAGGTTCTTGCCATGTTGACCAGGCTAGTCTTGAACTCTTGGGCTCAGGCAATCCTCCAGCCTCAGTCTCCCAAAGTGCTAAGATTACAGGCGTTTACCACTGCACCTGGCTTGATTTTATTTTATATGAACCAACTAATCATCTGTATTGCGAACCTAGTTTGAGTTAGGCTTTCTGATAGTTGGTAGCAATAGCACCTTAACTGATCCAATGATTGAATAAGAATGCCACTTCCAAAGAAACAGAGGCAAACAAGTGTAGTTTAAAAAGAGGGATGTGTCTGCGTGTGTAGAAATCCACACATCTAAGATTTGATGCCTGAAGAAGGGTGAAGATACACAAAGAAGCTCATATTGTAAGCACAAAGCGGGATAGGACAGAAGGGGTATGTGGTTAGTCAGCTGGGCTGCTCAGCTGCAGGGAGGAAGCAGGCATTTATTTTCTAAAACATACCACTATTTTCTTTTTTATTTTTATCTTAAAAACTAATAGAGATAAGTTCTCACTGTGTTGCCCAGGCTGGTCTCAAACTCTCGGGCTCAAGCAATTCTCTTGCCTTGGCATCCCAGAGTACTGGGATTACAGGCGTGATCCACAGTGCCCGGCCATATCACTCTTTTCATTCAGCCAAATGCTAAATAGTTCTGGACTGAGATGAAGAACACCAGCTGAGCTTAAAATGACATGTAGATGGCTGGCCATGTGGAACAGATGACTTCCTGGAGCATCCTGGAATGTCTTTATCTGAATTGAGTGAAGAAGAGCTTTCTAAAGCAATAGAGGAAGCCGGACACAGTGGCTCACCCCTGTAATCCCAGCACTTTGGGAGGCAGAGGCTAGAGGATTGCCTGAGTTCATAGGTTCCAGATCAGCCTGGGCAACTTGGTGAGACCTTGTCTCTACAGTAAATCAAAAAATTAGCTGGGCATGGTGGCATGCTCCTGCAGTCCCAGCTACTTGGAAGGCTGAGGCAGAAGGATTGCCGGAGCCCAGCAGGTCGAGGCTGTGATGGCCGTGAGTGTGCCATTATACTCCAGTCTGGGCAACAGAGTGAGACTCCGACTCAATCAATCAATAAAGCAATAGAGGAGGGTTCTTGTCACATCATCCAAGAATGGGAAAGGAGACCACTTTTATCTTTATATTCATTTATTTAATTGTTTAGTCAAGAAGTATAGGTAACACATATTATAGTTACATTTTGAAAAGCTACAGTCTGGAATCATCGAGCTGTTTTTGATAATATTCTGCTTTATCCAAATGACATCACCACATAGACTAGAGGTAACAGATGTTCTGCTATGGTGGCCAAGCGTAGCTAAATGTGCTCTGGAACAGTTGGACACAGAGTGCATGGCAAAGGTGCCCAGGGTGCTCTAGGAAAGGTGGAGGGTGCAGTCCAGGCACACTGGCTCATGATGAAATCCCAGCACTTTGGGAGACAGAGGCAGGAGTTTGAGACCAGTCTGGGGGCAACTCAGTGAGATGTTGTCTCTACAAAAACTCACAAAAATTATCCAGGTGTAGTGTGCATGCCTGTAGTCCCAGCACTTTGGGAGACCAAGATAGGAGGATTGCATAAGGCCAGGAGTTCAAGAAGCCTGGGCAACATAGTAAGACTCCAGCTCTTAAAAAAATATTTTTTTTAATCAGTAGGCATGGTGGCAAAAGTCTGTTGTCTTAGCTACTCAGGAGGCTGTGGTGAGAGGATCGCTTGAGCCCAGGAGCTTGAGGTTGCAGTGAGATATGACCTTGCCTTTGTACTCTGGCCTAGGTAACAGAGCAAAACCCTGTCTCCAAAAAAAAAATAGCTGGGCATGGTGTCGCATGCCTGTAGTTCCAGCTACTTGGAAGGCTGAAGTGGAAGGATGACCTGAACCCAGCAGGTCGAGGCTGTAGTGGCCGGGAGCATGCCACTGCCCTCCAGCCTGGGTGACAGAATGAGACTCCAACTCAAAAAAACAAAATGGCTGCCACTTTTTAACCTCGTTAGCACCAGGCTCTCTTCTCTAACATTGTTTCCACAGACAGATGGAGAGCCATGTCAAGGTGTAGTGGATGTTACTTCCTCTCATATCTCTGAAAAACATCTGCATGGGTCCTCATGTGACCCGAGAGCCTAAGCCTCTTGGTCTTGACTGCTGAGAGCAACTCTGAAGGTGCAATGCATTGTGTTAAGTATGAGATTTCTGGAGGAGGCTGTGAGATAGAGGTCACGGGCACTGCTGCAGGGGTTGGTTCAATCCCCCAAGTGTCCAGCTGGAGCAGTGATATAAACTAGCATTACCAACCGGACGTGATGACTCATGCCTGCAGTCCCAGCACTTGGGAGGTCCAGGCAGAAGGATCACTTGAGCCCTGGAGGGCAAGACCATAGTGAGATCTCATCTCTACACACACACACACACACACACACACACACACACACACACACACACACCAAAAAAATAAGCCAGACATGGTGGGCCATGCCTCTAGTCCCAGCTACTTGGGTGGCTGAGGTGGAAGTATCGCCAGAGCCCAGGAAGCCAAGGCTGCAGTGGTCATATCATGCCACTACACTCCAGCATGGGCCACAGAATGAGACCTGGACTCAAAAAAATAAACAAATGAATAAAAATACATTAGCATCACCTCAGTCTCTTCCAGGTATTGACTGCTCATATCCATCAAAGACTCTGGAGACAAGCCCTCTAGCAAGTGGGGGTCATCTGAGAGAATCAGGAGTGCGGGGGGGGGGGTGGCTGATCACCTCAACTGAATCACGTGGAGGGCTGAGGAAAAGGTAAAGCCCAATGCTGCTAGGTAGGAGAAAGTGGAAGGTACTTGTTCTTCCTTGAAGGGTTGGACAGAAGAAAAATAGCACCTAGTGGAGTTTCATGAACGCTAACCTTTACAGAGCATTTTAAAAGAATGGCTCCTCCAGAAGGCATAATGATTCAAAAGACTACAGTAAGAATTGTGTTTATCATGAGCAATATATCTGTGTTTCACACAATTTATCATGGTAGCAGAAAAGAAGGAAGTATGTAAATTATGACTCACTGAATGAGCACTGTGATTCTAAGTCAGGATAGGGTGGGTCCCGCTGCTAGGGACAAGTCAGCCAGTTCAGGGTCAGTTTAAGAAGGGAGCAGCCACTGCACTCCAGTCTGGGCGACAGAGTAAGACTCCAACTCAAAAAAAAAAAAAAAATACATAAATAAGCCGGGCTCGGTGGCTCAGCCTGTAACCCCGCGCCTTGGGAGGCTGAGGTGAGTGGATTGCCTGAGCCCGCGGGTTCGAGACCTGCCTGGGCAGGCGGAACCTCATCTCTACAATAAATCAAAAAAAAAATTAGCCAGGCGTGGTAGCGCGCGCCTGTAATTCCGGCTCCTCGGAAGGCTGAGGCGGAAGGATCGCCGGAGCCCAGCAGGTCGAGGCTGCGGTGGCCGGGAGTGGCCACTGCACTCCAGTCTGGGCGATCGAGTGGGACTTCAACTCAAAAAAAAAATAAAAATAAGAAAAATTTAAAAATAAAAATAAATAAATAAATAAATAAATAAGAAGGGGTGAGAATGACAGGGTATCACTATACTGCCCAGGCTGGTCTTGAACTCCTGGCCTCCTAGGGAGCTAAGATTACAGGTGTGAGCCATCATGCCCAGCCAGTTTTAACTGTTTGTATTGTTGCTTTATGTTAGAAGCCTGTCCTAAGCTACGGGGCTTTCTTTTACTGCCACAGTTACACTTGTTGCAGCAGCTGTCTGACACGAGCACCCACCACTTCCAAAGTCTCAGCCGTCATTCTCACCCCTTCCACACTGTCTACCATAATAAGGATGTTCAGAGGGAAACCTTTTCTATAGTGGTGGCCTGGCAGAAGTTAAAATAAACTTCTAGAATCAGAATAGAACCAGGTAACCTGGATCTAAACTGCTGGTGACGGCTCCCTTCAGGGCCTACCACAAAGTCTGTTCAAGTCAAGCAGGGAGTCTGGGGTTCCCAGCTTAGACCCATTCCCATCAAGGGAAAAATCGAGTGCATGTCAGAGATCCTATCCTTCCCAGGGAAGTCTCCTACCAAAGAACTTGTAAGAACTCTACACCCAGAGCAAAAAGGACAGTGAAGCAAAAAGAACAGACATGGTAGGGTGTGGTGGCTCACTCCTGTAATCTCAGCCCTTTGGAAGGTGGAAGTGAGAAGATTGCCTGAGTCTAGGAGTTTGAGACCAGCCTGGGCAACTTGGCAAGACTTCTCTACAAAACATGAAAAAATTAGCCAGGCGTGGTGGCGTGTGCCAATGATTCCAGCTACTTGGAAGACTGAGGCAGAAGAATAGCCTCTGCCCAGCAGGTCGAGGCTGCTGTGGACGTGAGTGTGTCACTGTACTCCAGCCTGAGTAACAGAATAAGACTTCAACTTAAAAAAAATAAAGAGTAGACCAGGTGGGGCATGGTGGCTCATGTCTGTAATCCCAGCATTTTGAGAATCGAGCCAAGAGGATTGTTTGAGCCCAGAAGTTCAAGACCAGCCTGCTGGGCAACATAGTGAGACCTCGTCTCTACAAAAAAATAAAACAAAATAATAAAAAAATTAGCCTGGCTTGCTAGGCTTGGTGGGTTATGCCTGTAGTCCCAGCTACTTGGGAGGCTGAGGTGGAAAGATCACCTGAGCCCAGGAGGTCAAGGCATGGTGAGCTGTGATGGTGCCTCTGCACTCCAGCCTGGGTGACAGAGTGAAACCCTGACTTAAGAAAAAAAAAAAAAAAAGAGCCATCTTGTTTCTTGTTTCCTGATTCTCTGGCCCCAGAAGAACCCTGGATGAGTTATTGCATATCTCGTGACCCTGAAGTAACACACTAGTAGAACATTCTCCAGGGTTCTATGTGTGTTTTTGGCTTGCTCGTGGTAAGCCCTTTTGCTTATTCTTCCACGATGGTGCCTGAGTTACACATAATACATCTGCTTCTGTTTCCTTCAGATTAGTCCACAGCCACTCAGGGGTTGGGCTCGACAGGGTGGCCAGGAGAGATAAGAAACGCTTTCCAGGAAGAGTCTCAGGCATCATGGGATGCTTAAATTCTGACATGCTCAACCTCACAAAATCCCATATTCCCAGATGCCTTACCTCTATAAACTTCGACCCTTTCCAGAGTCAGGAAAGACAATAGAAGATACCCATAGCAAACATTTGGAGCCTTCAGATACGGGAAAGAGAGTTATAAAATGTGGTGTCCTAACAGGCTCCCTGCTCTCCCAGATTGGAGTGATGACGCTGGGAAATTAGTCACGTGAGCGAGGTAAATAGAATTGGAGACACTCTTTGCTGGAAATCTTAGCTAGAAAGTCTGGTAGGACATTGAGAGCCTCCTCCTCTAACTTTGATGCTTTAAGAGAGTGAACCCAGCAGTCAGCCCACGTCAGGAGGCCATTACAACATACTTCTCAGACTTTGGAAGTGGCGGGTGCTTGTGTCAGACAGTTGATGCAGTAAGTGCAATTGTGGCAGTAATACAAAGCCCTGTAGTTTAGGACAGGCTTCTAACATAAAGCAACAATACAAACGCTAAAACTGGCTGGGCATGATGGCTCACACCAGTAATCTTAGCTCCCTAGGAGGCCAGGAGTTCAAGTCCAGCCAGGACAGTATAGTGAGACCCTGTCTCTACAAAAAATTTTAAAAATTAGCCAGTCCTGGTGGTGTGCATCTGCAGTCCCAGCTACTTGGCAAACTGGCAGGGGGATATCTTGAGCTCAGGAGTTCAAGACTGCAGTGCGCTATACTCAACACTGCACTGTAGCCTGTGGCATAGAAAGACCCTGTCTCTAAGTCAAAAAAAAAAAGTTTTTAAGTTGAAGCCCATGTAGCCCTTACTCTGTGCCGTGTTAATGCCTTACATTTGCAAGACTGACACATTTAATTCTCACAATGCCTCTAAAGCCTTCATTCTGCTATTTCCCCATGTTATAGATGAGGAAGCTAAAGCATAAATTTTCATTATGCGTATGATTTACCTGAGGGCACAGAGTTAGGAATTACATCCACACAGGCTGTAGCTGGAGTCCATGCTCTTTTACCACATCGACATGATGTGAAGGAAACACAAATGCAAACAGCCACAAGAACTCTGTAATAGTTCTAGCTTGTAAGGACTCAGTGAGATGCAGGGGAAAGATTGTATTTATCCAACATTATCATTGACATCAGGACATAAGCAGAAGGGGTCATTATAGAAAATACATGCAGGCTGGACATGGCAGCTCAGGCCTGCAATCCCAGCACTTTGGGAGGCTAAGGCAAGAGGATTGGTTGAGTCCAGGAATCCAAGACCAGCTTAGGCAACACAGCGAGATCTTGTATCTATCAGATTAAAAATAAAACAATGGGCCAGGCTCCGTGGCTCATAATCCCAGCGCTTTGGGAGGCCAAGGTGAGTGGATTGTCTGAGCCCGCGGGTTCGAGACCCGCTTGGGCAACTTGGCGAGACCTCATCTCCACAATAAATCAAAAATTAGCCTGGCGTGGTAGCGCGTGCCTGTAGTTCCAGCTACTTGGAAGGCTGAGGAGAAAGGATTACCTAAGCCCAGAGGCTGCGGTGGCTGGGAGCAGCCACTGCACTCCAGCCTGGGTGACAGAGTGAGACTCCAACTCAAAAAAAATAAATAAATAAAAATTAAAAAATGAGCCAGGCGGGATAGCGCACACGTGTACCCCCAGCTACATGAGACAGTGAAGCAGGAAGATCTCCTGAGCCCAAGAGGTTAGGCCTGCGGTGAGCTATGATCATGCCATAGCACTCCAGCCTGGGGGAGGTTGAGAGGGGGAGAGAGAGAGAGAGACAGAGACAGGGAGGGACAGACGGAGGGAAAAAAGAAAGAAAGAAGGAAAGGAAGGAAGAAAAACGGAAAATATAAAATATATGAAGCTTAGGAATATGTCTGGAAACTTGGAGAAGCTATCTTCACTCTATCCCATGAATTCCGTACTCAGGAGTGAAATCAAATTATATCCAATCATATCTCTTCCCTCTTTATAAATCATTAATAGCCCCACAGTACTACTGAATAGATACTAAATGCCTTATGACCCACAAAGTTCTTCATCGTCTGGTCCCGACCGACATCCATGTCGTCCCTTCCAGCATTCTTCCCCCACAGCACAGATCGCCAGCCACAGCAGACCTCTTGCCTGGCCTCACACACGTCACCCTGGTACAGGCCTTACAGTTTCTTCACAATCTGCACTGGAACCAGCAGGGGAGCTTCTTAAAAATGTCAGATTCTATCACAGACACAAAGAACTGAGTACCACACTGTTCTCCCGCATAAGCGGACCCTGAACATTTACCATAATACTATAAGAAAGGAGTTGGCAGTAGCAGGATACTGCCGGGGTGAGGGGGCGGGAACACAACAGCAATAAGGGTACCTATTGCGCACACACACACACAAAAGATCCAGGGCTCTATTGAAATTGAATACCTGAGCACTTGGCACAGGAATCTGTATTTTGACAAATCCTTCCACAAGATTTCTTTTTCCTGGAATTAATATTTGAGGGCTGCCTTCCATTCCACGATGAGCCATCTGTCCTTTCCATCTGCCCCTCTATGGATCAAATGTCATCTCCTTGAGAAAAATCTTTGAACCCTCTCCTTCCCCAGATAAAATAGCCCCTTGGCCCCTTTTATGCATCCCTTACCCTATTCAGACTTCTATCCTGCACCTCTGGTACATATTGCTTCCTTTCAAACTAATTACGTTTATTTATTCTAGAGCCAGCGTCTCACTCTGTCACCAGGCTGGAGTACGGTGGCAAGATCATAGCTCACTGCAGCCTTGAAATCCTGGGCTCAAGCAATCCTCCTGCCTCAACCTCCCAAGTAGCCGGTACTATGTGTATGTGCCATCACACCTGGCTAATTTTTAAAATTTTTTGTAGAGATGGCGTCTTGCTATGTTGCCCAAGCTGTTCTTGAACTTCTGACCTCAAGTGATCATCCCTCTCTGCTCCCCAAAGTGCTGGAATTATAGACATAAACTACCTTGCCCAGGCCTGCTTCTGTTTTTGTGACCTAAACTGGGATATCTTTGGAGATGTTAATTTATTTGGTAACAAGTTTTTATTGAATGCTGAAGGTTCACTGACAGAGGAACCAGTATGGAGACCCACAGAGTCTAAGAGAACCATGGGAGAACCATGGGAAAGCACAGTCATGGTGAAGTGTGCTAATGTGCCATGAAAGGCAGCAGGGTGTGTCGGAACCACAATGGCACTTAGACATCTAGGAGGTTTTTTTTTTATGTTTTTGTTTTTTTTTTGAGTTGGAGTCTCACTCCTCCCAGGCTGGAGTACAGTGGCGCGCACGCTCACCACCACCCCAGCGTCAAACTTCTGGGTTCCGGTGATCCTCCCACCTCAGCCTTCCACATAACTGGAACTACAGACATGAGCTGCCATGCCCAACTATTTTTTATTTTATTGTAGAGATGAGGTCTCACCAAGTTGCCCGGGCTGGTCTTGAACCCGCGGGCTCAGGCAGTCTACTCTCCTCAGCCTCTCAAAGTGCTGGGGATACAGGCTGAGCCACCGAGCCTGGCCCATCTAGGTTTATTCTTGGAAAAGGAGTCAGAATTATGTAAGAATCACCCAAGGGAAGAAGAATAAACATATTCCAGCCAAAGCAAAAAATTCATAAGGCCCAGATGATGTGTGTCTGCGTGTGCGAGAGAGAAAGTGAGACTCAGAGTACCCTCAATAATAACCAGATTTAAATATGTATTGGGAGTTTTTTCTCTCTTCCTTCACAGTTTAAAGTCATATATATTTGTTTCAAATAGACAAAGGGTCACACTATTTTGCCCAGGCTGATCTTGAACTCCTAGGCTGAAACCATCCTCCAGCCTCGGCTTCCCTACATGCTAAGATGAAAGGCTCGGGCCACTGCAACTGGCTAGCCAATTAAAGTCGTAAACAGACTTTCCAGAAAGCAAATTCTTCCTGCACTCTGCCAGATGAACTCTTGAGCCTCAAACATAGCAATCTGCCTTAATATCTCCTCTTTTTCTCCCCCAGCACCCTCCGTGTATACGTATGCACACATGTTGTCATGGGTGACTGACTGAATGAATGCATACGTCAAAGCATCATGACATAGCTGGTGTGGTGGGACCCAGCAGAGTATAAATAAGAGTATGGACCTTAGGAGTAAAGTTTTCTGGTTCAGACTGGGCGCAGTGGCTCATGCCTGTTATCCCATCACTTCGGGAAGCTAAAGAGGGAGGATCACTTGAGCTCCGTAGTTCAAGCCCAGCCTGGGCAACATAATGAAACATCATCTCCATAAAAAATCAAAAAATTAGCTGGGCATGGTGGTATGTGCCTGTGATCATAGCTACTCAGGAGGCTGAGGTAGAAGGATCACCTGAGCCTCAGAGGTCAAGGCTGCAGTGAGCTACAAGGGTACCACTTGCACTCCAGCCCAGGAGACAGAGTGAGATCCCAACTCAAATAAATAAATATTTCTAGATTCAAATTCCAGCTTTGTCACTTGCTGCTAAGCAACTTGGGGCAGGTTATTCGGACTTTCAGAATCTCTTCATTTGCATGCTATCTGTGTCTATTTGCATACTATCAGTGTAATACTAGCTGTCTCATAAGAATGTTATCACGATTAGGTAACAAATACAAAATACTTAACATGATGACTATAGATAGTTAGCATTTTTTTTAAAGCATAATAGACCATGGTGGCTCACGCCTATAATCCCAGCACTTTGGGAGGCCGAGGTGAGAGGATTGCCTGAGCCCACGGGTTTGAGACCAGCCTAGGCAACTTGGTGAGACCCCATCTCTACAATAAATCAAAAAACTAGTTGGGCATGGTGACACATGCCTGTAGTTCCAGCTACTTGGAAGGTTGAGGCAGAAGAATCGCCTGAGCCCAGTAAGTCGAGGCTGCAGTGGCCATGAGCATGCCACTGCACTCCAGCCTGGGCGACAGAGTGAGACTCCAACTCAAAAAAAAAAAAAAGTATAGTAGCTGGATTTAGAGATGGCTTTCAAATCCCAGTACACCCCTACAAAATCCATGTGGCCTGGGCGCAATAAGTTGAATTAGTCTACCTCAGTTTCCCCAGAGTACCCCCAACTAGTAAATGAATGTTCAGAAGACTCACACAGCCCAGGGCCTGGCACACAGGAAGCACTAAATAATTTATTATTACTATCATTGTTATTCTTCCTTTCCATTACAAATATATTTTTTGTTTAACACGTCTGACACAGAAGAACGTTGTTTATGCTTGGGAGGTTCGCTTCCTGAAAGATATGTGATCATTTCACAGCTATAAAGCATCTTCCATTTATTCTAAAATACAGTTAGAACATTGTTTTAAAAACTATATCCACTTACAGGTGACTACCACAAGGTGGCTCCAGACCACCATTGCTATTTTTTTTGCCAAGTATAAATCACCCTTCAGAAAAAGAGTTGTTTTCCAGCAATATCTGGACAATTGTGTCTATGTTTGTTTTCACAGAGATATATGGCACTATAAGAAAAATTCTTTATCATTTTCTATTTTTCTTCCCATGTCCTTGTGAAAGGTAAGTACAATTTTAATTGAAGAATATATATTCAGACATAGCCCTAAAGATAATTTCATTGTGGTTGATATTCACCCGATCATATCATTTTGCCATATTGATATTAATATCTGAAACTACACTTTGGGTCCTTATTCATTTAAATTTGTCTTCTCTCTAGTATTTTTATGAATAATACCAAAAAAAATCTAGTTATTGGGCAGTATCAAAATGAAGGACTGATTTTTTTTTAAGTTTTCATTTAGAAGATTGATTTCAAAACACTTCAGTGTTTCAGTTTCACTTTTCAAAATAAATAACACATTTGGGGCTTTCAACAATGTTCTTTATGGTACTTGCTTTCATAGCTTAAGACTCAGGCGATTTCGATCAATTTATTTAAGAATTACTGTGAGAAGACACAGGTACAACAGAGCCATCCATTTATGTGGTCTTAATGCTGTCACAGTGCTGTCTTTGTTTACTGTGGAATTCCTTCTGTTTGAAATGCGACCATCATTAATTGTGGGAAAAGATGTTTGCTTATTGATCTCCCAGGAACTCAGGAGTGAGCCTCTGACACTGCTGTTAAATCCTCCTCCCAGGTTTACTGCTGGGAGTTTATTTTTAACATTTTGTTTCTTCTAGAAATTGAGAATTCTGCTGCTTATCTATGCCTGGAAAACTGCTGGTTTGTACTTAGCACACCCCCACCGTGGACTTCTAAGTCAACTAAAAAAGTCTCTTCCTGGCCCCAAATTTTCACTTTTACTTTCCTCTATTAAGAGATTTATGTTATGGTTGGGCACAGTGGTTCACACCTGTAATGCCAGCACTTTGGGAGATGGAGGGAAAGGATTGTCTGATCTCAGGGGTTCGAGACCAGCCTGAGCAACATGGTAAGACCTCGTCTGTACAATAAATCAGAAAATTAACCGGGTGTGGTGGCGCATGCCTGTGGTTCCAGCTACTTGAAGGCTGAGGCAGAGGGATCACCTGAGCCCAGCAGGTAGAGGTTGTGGAAGCCGTGAGCATGCCACTGCACTCCAGCCTTTGCCACAAAGTAAGACTCCGATTCAAAAAAAAAAAAGATAGAGAAAGAGAGGGAGATTTATGTTATGCATGAAACTATTGTGATATATAAAACTTTTACATAAGCAAAGCCCCTTTCAAGTAGAACAGTCAGAACACATGCATATATATGCATGACCCTGTCTTATCTATACCTGGATTTGAACTTGGAGCTTGTGCATGACCTCTACAGAGGACCCATGCCCTCAGTTTACCATAGGTCTCCCATCCTTCACCTTTCGGCTTCATTTGCTTAAACTTTCTGACCAGACTCAATGCATTTGAGGCTGTCTTCCCAGTCTTAGGGCTTCTGAATTAAGGCAGGAAGAGTAAGTGTGTCAAGGAGAAACAGGAGGTGGGAAGGAGTTTGTCTTACAAATGAGCAATTAATCCACAAGCTGGAACCGAATTTGGCTCTAAGGACATTAAACGGGACTTCAGAACCCCATGGTCATAAGCAAAACGGATAAAGAGAGAAAGGATTCTTCCACCTTAGACTTCTGTGACTGTGTCACCTCATTTTTCACTGAACTTAGACCACAAAGAGGTGCGTGTAGTGTGGCAAGTCTACGTGACAATGAACATGAAATGACTAAACACTAGAATCCAACTGGGAGACAGGTGGCAAGGGCTTTCCATGGTGTTCACAGGAAGGAAGAGGAAGGGCAATTATTTTTGTGCAGTGGAAGAGTTGCTCGTGTTACAAAGAGTCTGGAAGCTGTTCGGTCAAAATCCAGAGTAGCATGAGACACTCTCAGTGAGGGACCTGGCATTCTTACAAACACAGAAACATCATTTCAGAGAGTAAGTAACTAGGACAAGCATTTTAAAGAATACTCGGAGCAGAAAGAACTTCATTAAGCTTTGTGCAATTCCTAACGCAAGTAGCTGTAGACCCAGACTGACATGACTTAGAGTCTAACTCTGAGTAATTGCAGGAGAGAATTCTCTTCAACTAATGATTAAGTCAAGGGCATTAAAAAGTAGCCTAGCTGGGATAATTGAGGACAGGCCGGGTGCGGTGGCTCAGCCTGTAATCCCAGCACTTTGGGAGGCCAAGGTGAGAGGATTGCCTGAGCCCGGGAGTTCGAGACCAGCCTGGGCAACTTGGTGAGACCTCGTCTCTACAATAAATCACAAAAACAAGCCAGGCATGGTGGCGTGAATCTGTAGTTCCAGCTACTTGGAAGGCTGAGGCGGAAGGATTGCCTAAACTCAGCAAGTCGAGGTTGTGGTGGCCGTCGGTATGCCACTGCACTCCAGCCTGAGTGACAAGAGTGAGACTCCAACTCAAAAAATAAAAATAAAAACTCCAGGGCAAAGAATAAGAGGGTAGGATATATCAGTTTTATCACGTTAGACATCTCTCTTTTGTTTGTGGGGGTGAGCATGTGGGTATTTTAAAGTATATTAACATTGACTAATTTAAAAGAGCCCTAATAGTCAGAACTATCAACTCTATCCTTTGCTAAGTTTATTATCAAATATCCCCAGATGCATCAAATGAAAAAAAAAAAAACTACACTTGCTACTTCAATGGGATTTCTTTGTTGCCTGACTTACACCTGTTCTTAGGTGGCTTGTAATAAAGAGACACTGCCAGGTGTGGTGACTCACTCCTGTAATCCCAGAACATTGGGAGGCTGAGGCACTAGGATCGCTTGAGCTTGGGAGTTGGAGACAGCCTGGACAATATAGCGAGATCTTGTCTCCACAAAAAATTTTAAAAAACGAAGCCAGGTGTGGTGGTGTACACCTGTAGTCCCAGCTACTCAGGAGGCTGAGGTGGGAGGATCCGCAGAGCCCAGAAGGTCGAGGCTGTGGTGAGCCATGATCGTGTCACTGCACTTCAGCCTGGGCAACAGAATGAGATGCCAACTCAAAAAAATAAGGAATAAAAAAAATAGAGAGACACTAAAAACTGGAGAACAGGGTTGTCAGGGTCTATGGAGAGACAAGGCACAGGACTTAAGGTGGCACTCACTCTCAAGGCCATGCAAGTGCAGGTGAACACCTGACAATGAGGACCACCCGAAACTGCATCTTGGATAGCTCACTTGCCCCACCTTAGACCTGGTCCAAACTTTAAGATTTCTCAGACCCGGTGTGGTGGCTCACGGCTATAATCCCAGCACTTTGAGAGGTCGAGGTGAGAGGATTGCTTGAGCCTGTGGGTTCGAGACCAGCCTGGGCAACTTGGTGAGACCTCATCTTCTACAATAAATAAAAAATTAGCCGAGCGTGGTGGTGTGTGCCTGTAGTTCCAGCTACTTGGAAGGCTGAGCCCAGCAGGTGGAGGCTGCGGTGGCTGTGAGAGTGCCACTGCACTCCAGCCTGGGCAATGGAGTGAGACTCCAACTCAAAAAAAAAAAGAAAAAAAAGAGAATTCTCTCTCTGTATTTGCCATTTTCATAACATTCAAGTAGGACATGCTGTGTCACCGCTGTTTTTAGGAGAAAGCCTGGGAGGGGAAGCTGGATTCCTTACCTGCATCACTGCCAACATGTCTTTTTTTGCCACCAGCTGTTCTGTGAGGCAGAGGCGACTTCAGCTGTTAGTCCACCCACCGCAACAGCTGCTTGGACCCACACACATGACATGAGTGTGTGTGTGTGTGTGTGTGTGTGTGTGTGTGTGTGTGTGTACTACAGAAATGCCTTCAAGACTTGTCATGACTTACACTGTTATTTATTTATTTGTTTGTTTATTTATTTATTTATTGTTTGGAGTCTCTCTCTGTCGCCCAGGCTGGAGTGCAGTGGCGCTCCACTGCAGCCACGACCTGTTGAACTCAGCCGATCCTTCTGCTTCAGTCTTCCAATTAGCTGGCACTGCAGGCATGCACCACCACAACCAGCTTATTTTTTATTTTTTTTGTAAAGATGAGACTTTTGCCAAATTGCCCAGGTTGGTCACGGACTCTTGGGCTCAAGCAACCCTCTTACTTCCACCTCCCAAAGCGCTGAGATTATGGGCGTGAGCCACCGTGCCCAGCCTGAATTATGTACTCGTATTTGTTTTTTAATTTTCTTCTGCTGCTTTTTTTTTTTTTTTGAAATGACTGACTGACTGAAGAGAATGAATTATGTACTTTTAGAGCTGGAAGAAAACTGCAACTTTTATTTTGCCTTTTTACTTTTTAAAGATGCATTTGATTGCAAAATAAAATTTTACCAGAGTATTGTGAAAAAAAAAAACAATGTAAATATGTGAAAATCTACACTGAACCAAGATAAACGAAACTAGACTTACGGGATACACATGTGCCTTTCAGTGTCATAGTGTAGAAAAAAAAGACAATTCTAGAACCTAATGTGATTGGACTATAAGGGGGAAATTGAGAAGTGAATAAATTAACATCAATTAAATCAGAAGAAACAGCTCAAACAAAAAACACTCTGACCTCATAAAGAATACAAATTACTGTCTGGGCACAATGGCTCACACCTGTAATCTCAACACTTTGGGAGGCCAAGGCAGGAAGATTGCTTGAGCCTAGGAGTTTAAGACCAGCCTGGGCAACATAGCGAGACTCATCTCTACAAAAAACCAATACTTACTGTGGTGTAATGACATGTACCTGTAGTCTCAGCTGCTTGGGAGGCTGAGGTGAAAGGATCACCTGAGTCCAGGAGGTCGAAGCTAAGTTGAGCTGTGATTGTGCCACTGCACTCCAGCCTAGGTGACAGAGCAAGACTCCAACTCAAAAAAAAAAAAAAGAGGTAAATTACTGGATTTAGATTCAGAATATGTCAACTCCAGACTTCAGAAATCTGTGAATGAAACCTTGTCTCACAGACCCTTCAGTCTGATACTCAGATTCCTTGAAACTCTTTTGATCCCTTATGGACTTGATCCAATTTCCTGAAGTTATTTTTAATGTTCTATCTATCAGTCATCACTACCCAATATTTGCTTCCTTATTTGCCTGTAGTCGATGTCACCTAATCTCCAAGAGTATAGACCCCAGGAGATTGGGATCATTATCTATCTCGTTCACTAAGACAACCCAGAACCAATACTTGGTACGTGATAGGAGGTTAGTCGAACATGGTGGCTCATGTCTATAATCCCAGCACTTTGGGAGACCGAGGTGAGAGGATTGCCTGAGCCCAGGGGTTCGAGACCAGCCTGGACAACAAAGTGAGACCTCGTCTCTACAAAAGATAGAAAAATTAGCAGGGATGGGCATGGTGGTTCACTCCTGTCATCTCAGCACTTTGGGAGGTAGAGGTGAGAGGATTGCCTCAGCCCAGGGCTTTGAGACCAGACTGGGCAACTTGGCAAGACCTCATCTCTATAATAAATCAAAAAAATAGCCAGTCATGGTGGTGCATGCCTATAGTCCACCTACTTGAAAGGCTGAGGTGGAAGGATCACCTGAACCCAGCAAGTCGAGGCTACGGTGGTCCTGAGCATGTGACTGTACTCCAGTCTGGGTGACAGAGTGATACTCCAACTCAGGAAAAAAAAATTAGCCAGACATGGTGGCACGGGCCCATACCCCCAGCTACTTGGGAAGCAGAAAAGGGAGGATTGCCTAAGACCAGGAGTTCAAGGCTGCAGTGAGCCATCATCATGCCACTGCACTCCTGCCTGGGTGATAAAGTGAGACCCTGACTCAAAATTCCTAGAAAACAGCCACATTCATTCACATTCTTACAAAGTCTCTCCTGTTTTGAGTCATTTTCATAAGCGATAGTATACTACTTAGGATAGTCTACCCCACAATCTTTTTTCTACAATTAAAGATAGTCATGATGTTTACAAAAATCATCTGTTTAAGTTAGTGTAAAAGAAGGCTAACGGTCAGATGCAGTGGCTCAAGCCTATAATCCCAGCACTTTGGGAGGCTGAGGTGAGAGCACTGCCTGAGCCCACAGGTTTGAGACCAGCCTGGGCAACTTTGCAAGACCTCATCTCTACAATTAAAAAAATTAGCTGGGCGTGGTGGCGCGTGCCTGTAGTCCCAGGCTTTGGCGGAAAGATCGCTTGAGCTCAGCTAGTCGATGCTGTGGTGACTGTGAGCGTGCCACTGCACTTCAGCCTGGGTGACAGAGTGAGACTCCAACACAAAAAAAAAAAAAAACATAGTTCCCTTTTAGGCCAGGCGCTGTGGCTCATGCCTATAATCCCAGCACTCTAGGAGGTCGAGGTGAGAAGATTGTCTGAGCTCATGGGTTCGAGACCAGCCCGGGCAACTTGACAAGCCCT
>CAUYQG010066639.1:0-21838 GCA_963574415.1 Tarsius wallacei | reverse complement strand
TCACTCTATAAAAAAGATACCTGCACACGTATGTTTATCGCAGCATTGTTCACAATAGCAAGAACCTGGAAGCAACCATGCTGTCCATCAAAAAAGGACTGGATTTAAAAAATGTGGTACATATACACAATGGAATACTATGCAGCCATAAAAAAGAACGAAATCATGAATTGCGCAGCAACCTGGATGGAACTAGAGTCCATAATACTGAGTGACCTCTCACAGAAACAAAAAACTAAGTATCACATGTTCTCACTCATATAATAGACCTTGATCATCCAATGTATTACCACAAGAAAATGACTGACAGGGGTGGGAAACTATGGGCGGGGGGAGAGGGTGAGGGCAATGGGATTAATGGTGGTAAATATCTGTCTGGGGATGGGGAAACACCTCTTATCAAGGGTGCCTGAACGAAGCATTTTGGTATGCCTAACCCCTAACTGTACCCCACAATACCATAATTTAAAAAAATTTTTTTTTCTCATTCTATTCAATCAAATAAAACATACCCCAGTCAATCTAAAAAAAAAAATTTTTTTTCAATACATTACTGTGGAGAAAGACTTTATCCACCGTGCACAAGAACTCTGTGTTATGTTTACATATTTTGTGAGTTGATAACCAGCTGAAAATAAAAAATTAAAAAAATGACCTAGCACCCAAAACTTTGTTTTGAATGCCATTCTCCAATAAAAGGATTCAAGACTCTTTAGATAAATGGCTGATTCAAGGACTGGAATAGAAAAAACAAAAAAATGATCTGGAGCGTCTTAAAGTACCAGAAAGTAAAACAAAGGGCTCAAAAAGTTTCAAGATGAGGAAATATTTTAAAGGGATACAGAAACCAGCTGAAAGAATTTCCAATGCCCAAAATTTGAACAATTTGAGCAAAAAAAAAATTTTTTTAAGTAGTATTAGTCTATAATGCAAAGTATAAAATTAATATTCATGAGTCTATAGTTACATATATTAAAAATTGAATTAATATGTGGAATAGACCAATTCCCTATACTGAAGAATTCCAGTCACTATACATTTTGCTATCTGATTTTGTACCTCTTTAGATATTTTGCATTCAACAAGTCCACTCCACTAGTGTGGGCTACTCTTCAAAAGATTTCTTTCATGAGTCCAGTATGAAAAACTGGAAAAAGAATAACTTTAGAGTAGAAAATCCTGACAAATGCTACCTTATCCAGGTGATCAATGTTAACATCAATGCTTATGTCATGTCAGTAATATGTACCTATGATATAGTATGTTGAAAAAGGTACTTCATAGCTGTGGTCTTCCAAAAAACCATAACTGCAGTTTAATCATGAGAGAAGTATCACATAAATCTGAGTTGAAGAACAATTTACAAAGAACCTGACCAGTAATCTTCAAAACTGTTAAGTTAATTAAAAACAAACAAACAAAAACCAGGAAATTGTAAAAAATTGTCACAGCCACAAGGATCCCAAGGTGATGTGATGACTAAATGCAATGTGCTACCCTGGGTAGGATCCTGGAAGATAAAAAGAGCATTAAGTTAAAACTACAAAAGTATTAATAACATGTGGAATTTGGTTTATTTAACAATATTGTTTAATTAATTTTGACCATATATTACATTTGTGTAAGACATTACTTATAAGAAAACCTAGATGTGGGGCAAATGGCAACTCTATGTACAGTCTTCACATTTATTATATAAATCTACAATTATTCTTAAATATAAATTTTATGGTAAAATAGCAAAAAAAGGTACTGACAATATTTTCACCCAGATTAATTACTTTTACAGCTCAATTTGTTGAATATACCAAACCACCTCCATTTAGACTCTACACCCAGAGAGACAAAATTTGGGGCAAAGTTTGTTCGGGTACAATCTTAACTATTATTAGACCTCTGTCTGCTTTGCCACAAGACAACATTTTCATTTTCATAATGTTACTATACATTTCGCTATCTGACCATGTACCTCAGTTTTCTTCTTTGTAAGTCCACGATGTTAACAGACTCACTGTACTGTGGTTAGAATACAATTACATATGTAAGGCATTAGCTGACATTACTGGCCATGAAATAAATTATCAATGGATATCTCAATTTAATTTTCTTGGGGTGGACTACATACCATGATTGAAATGCATGTTCTCTAGAAAAACCCGTATTAAACTGATAATATACCTAAAGTATCTGAAAATTGAGAAAATAAATCCTCCTTGATCATTAGTATTATTTTTAATTTGGTTTCATGCTCAGTAAAGATGCATTACATATCTGTAGCAGATTGTGTTTTCTAGAGACAATCACAGCAAAATCTCCCATCCCACATGCTCTGCAATGTGACCTTGCTACTTTTTTTCCCCTTTGAATGTAGGCTGTACTTTTCTGTAACAGATAGGATATGTCGGATGTGATCCTGCGTGACTCTCCAGGCTGGTTCAGAAAAGACCATGAAGCTTCCACCTAGAGATGCTTACTGTTTGATGCAGCCTCTCCTTAAGGGAAGTTCTCTTTCTAGACCCAGCCCCTGGCAAGTCCAAGACACATGAAAAAGCTATTTGTGGGTACTTTGATTGACAACACAGATGAACCCAAATGTTGAGTCCCTCCAGCCCAGGTACCAGACATATGACAGACACATGAATGAATAAACCTCCAAAGGATTTTAACACCCACGTTTAGGAGTCAGCACGTCACTTTGAGTTTTCCCAGCTGACAAAGCATCCCTGATGTACTTCATCTAAAATCCTCACCAACAGAATCTATGGTTATTGTTAGGCCTCAACATTTAAGGTGGTTTCTGATGCAGCAATTGGTAACTGTGTCAGCTATCTATTGTTTTCAGGACTTAAATGCCTCTCAGTAAAGCTTGGTAGATTTTGTTTTATTTTGTTTTACTTTAGTTTTCTTAAGCTTCTGTATTTCTTATAAGGAAAATTCATATGAATTTGCCATTATTTTATTATATATGTAATTTTTTTTTCTATTTTGTTTTTGATTGAGCTATTCATTCTTTTTTTTTTTTACTTTTTTTTTGTGTAGGAATTTTGTTCTGTCGCCCAGGCTGGAGTGCAGTGGCATGCTCACAGCCACTGCAGCCTCCACCTGGTGGGCTCAGGCAATCGCTCCACCTCAGCCTTCCGAGTAGCTGGAACTACATCACAACACCTGGCTAATTTTTTGATTTATCGTAGAGATGAGGTCTCGCCAAGTTGCTCAGGCTGGTCTCGAACCCCTGGCTCAGGCAATCCTCTTGCCTCAGTCTCCCAAAGTGCTGAGATAACAGTTGTGAGCCACCGTGCCTGGCCCTAGCTATTCATTCTTTACTTGGCTTTTATATATTCACTAATGCCTCCTTATATTGATAACATTATTATAAAAATTTTGAGGTGATTCTCTGAGATTTCTACTTTTATAATTATATCATCTGCAAACAGTGATGGCATGCTTTTACCTCAAAAAGATCCCTTCTTTATACCAAGTCTTCTTAATGGAGCCTATTCCCAGAACAATATTTAATAATCTTGTTGAAAATGCATACTTCTACTGTATTTGTGTAAATGAATGAACATAAAATTTTAGCATAGATACACATGTTATTTGCCTATTCTTGTCTACCAGCAGTAAAAATTAAATCTACATAAGTTAAGATAATGTAGTTGGAATATTATGGTTAGTGAATAGAACCGATGCTAAGGTACTGAGAACTACCCATTCTGGGTTTGCTTTTCCCTCTCCTTTGGAACTATGGTTAGATATATATTAAGAACAGACCACTATCAACAAGACTCATTGCAGCACCACCTTTACTGCCCTCGAGGGCCAGAGGGAAGCATATCCTCTCAAAATCATGTATTAATGGTACACTTCAGCCACTTGGTCCTGGAAGCTGCCATCCTTCTAGAATCTATTTATCACTTCCAAATTAAATTGATCACATCCAAGGTTTGTAAAGGATAGATTATATTACCCAGAACACAAATCAGTAGTCCAGAAATTTGTGCTGAATTGCCAGGAAATGCTGAGTTTACGTCACACGACATGGACAATGAGCAAAGGCATTTAGACCCTACAAATTTATTGAACAGAATATAAGTATCATGAATTTTCTCCACAAATTCTTGATCATAGGGGCTCAGTTTTGGCTTTTGATCTCAACTATACTCTAGCCAATTTCTCATTACGATATGGTCTGAGAAGATGGCCCAACTGACCATGCTCTCAGTAACTAAGTTATTTCCCTCATCAACTTCATCGTTTATTCCTACCTCATCACTATTTTCATCTTTGGTATGCAAGTGAACTCCTTGGCTTCTTAGTAGTCTCAGATCTGGAAAGGAGTCCTTGGCTTCCAGTCGGGCTCAGCTGCCTCTGAGTAAAACTATCTGAAGATAAAGGGTGAAGGAAAAGAAAGGGAAAAGCAAACCCAGAATAGTTCTCAGCATGCCATTATATTCAGATGTTTGTGTCTTGAAACAAAAAAGAACCAGAACAGATCTTTGTAATTCTCTCCTCTCCTTAAACAGGCGTCTTAGAAATTGCTGTAATGATTATGAATAGGGGTCTTTAATTGGTAAAGATGTTACAGCTGAATTAAAAGGATAGGAAGATCCTTCACCAACAACAAATGTCAAAAAGCAAGTACCTTTATTAGGAGGGAGAGACCAAAGCTAGGGAAATGTAGATATGCACCTATTAATTGGAGTATTTTTTAAGTGGAACTATTAGAAAGAGTTCTGGCTTCTTCCTTCCCTTTCTCATGCCATCTTCCTTCTCTTTTCTAGTCAATTCGAATTTGTCACTGAAATATTTCTTTCTTTCTTATGTCACTTATTGATATGGTAGCTTTCTTTATATAACTAACGTGCGTGCGTAAGAGAGAGAGAGCTTACTATGTCATTGTTATAAAAATGGTGCTACATTATATAATATGACACACAAAAATTATAGCTTGTTGTTTCTTTATTTTGTTACTTCTCATGCTGCTGAGTACACTCAATAGTATTTAAGTGTTCCAATCCATTTTTTAGGTTTTAAATTTGATAATAAGTATTCTACAATTAATGATCTTACTTTATAGTATTTAAACTTTTATTTTCTTTCTTATCTCATTCAAATATCCAGAACTACTCTCAGATTTGTTAGGCAGTGATTATATTGTGAATATTTTTTCCCCATATCAATGTGAAGGATTCTAATTGTTTCACTATCAAACATTATATGCTTATTTGTTCAAAATACTGGTTATCTTAGCTTTTAATATATATACATTCTTCAAGCACTGTTATAGATCCCAACATCGTTGTCAATACCTGTAATGCTCTTTTTGCATCATCATCATCATTCTAGCTAATCATAATTTTTTCACAAGCAGTATATTTGTTCAATGACTGAATTAATTTTTAAAAAATCTAATTAATTAGTTTGAGTTGCTATTGAGTAGAATAGTTCTTAACTGGATTTGCAGCCTAAGTATAGTAATTTGGGTAGACATTCCAGACAATGTCTTTTATCAATAACCTTATTTTTCACAACTTTTGCGAAAATTCTTTGCAGTGTTTCCTTAGGCATTTCAAAAGGAAGTTCAGTCAGCACAGCTAGCTGTGTATCATCACATACTGAAAGAAATATTTTGTCTATGGGAAAGAAAAACATGAAATAAGTAAACGTCTCAAACAAATAGTATTTCCTTTTTAAAAAATGATTTATCTTGCCAAATATAAATTCATATACTCCACTGTACTCTATATTAAAGTCATTGATTTCTTTTATCTTCTGATATATTCTCTACTGATTATTATATGTTTATGGCTAGATTAGTAGGCAAGCATACAAAGTTACACATGAATCAATCTCTGCCCAAATCCAAAGACAGTATATGTTAGATACAATAGTCTTGTGAGCCATTTAATAATAATATAATAAGTTATCTAATGACATAATTTCATATGCAAGCTGTTCTTTTCTTCGAAATGTTGGGATTCTTAGATTCTGTTACTTTATTTCCCCTAATTTAAGGTCCTTTGTTTGGTGAAATTTAAAATTGACTTAGAACATATTACTTATTGATCCTAAAACTTTAAATCCTGTTGACAGCCCAAAATAAATTAAATTGTAATGTTTTAAATTGTTACTGAAAGTGATGTGCCCTACATCTTTCTTCTTGACCTTTGTACAATAATAAAATATCCTGTCTTCCTGGCACTTTTGTTTTCATAGTTTTCTCTTCTTTTAGCTCCTCAGGGCATCTTTTCAGACCACCTCAAGTTTCTAAATAGAACTGTATGATTTAAGCATAATAACCCCTGACAACAGTAGCGAAACAATCTTTCTTAAAGAATTTATGGATTTTTCAGAATGCTATCTGGGATGCCTCCTCTGCCCACATCACTGATTCATGAGTTCATCTCTAGCAAGACAGCCACAGAATTACTTTTCTAGAGGGAACTGATAACTTCTTGGGGAAGAAGAGGGTCAGCCTGTCACTAGGTGAATATCATACAGCACAGAGCCCAAATGCTGTAGCACTATGAAAAGTAATCAAGTATTTGACAAAATAAGGTTCTTGCTGCTTGGATTATATCAGGCAGCAATTTCTACTCTGATGACCCAAAGTCCCTTCATTTGTCTCTCAACATTTCCCTGCATGTAGCTTATCACTTTTCCTCTAAAGAGAATTTGGTTCTGTCAATTTTCTTATTGTTTTTGGCACTGTTTTGTACAGATGGTATTTTAAAATAAACAAAAAATCTGAACAAAACAAACAGTTTCAACCTGTCTTTGCCTCTGAACAAAACAAACAGTTTCAACCTGTTTTTGCCTCTGCCAAATATTCTAAAGTTTGTAAATACTTCCAGCCATGGATAACATTAGAGAAGATTTAGATCTCTGTATCATTCTTATTTAACCTTAAAACAGAAATTTTCATTGTTTAGGACTTGGATTACAGGTAGCAAAAATTCTTTCTGACATGATTTTTTAACCCATGTTTGATTCTTGACACATAACTCCTTTGTGAGATCTAAAATACACCAAATTAACTCAACATAGATTTAAAAACTTATAGTTATCACCTAAACTTATAGGTATCACCTAAACTTGTATACCTATAAAAACTGATAGGTATCACCTAAACTTCTAGAAGAAAACATGTAGAAAACACTTCTTGACATTGGCCTTGGTAATGATGCTTTCAATATCACACCAAATCTCAGGCAATAACTGCCAAAATAAAGAATAGGACTATATCAAACTAAAAAGCTTCAGAACAACAAAGGAAACAATTAACAAAATTAAAAAAAAATAATCTATGGGTTGAGAATAATTATTTGTAAGCCAGATATCTGACAAAGGGTGTTAATATTCAAATTATATAAGAAGCTCACACAACTCAATAGTAAGTAAATAGTAGGCAAAGGATCTAAATAGACATTTTTATAGAGAAAATATAAAAAATGGCCAAGAGATATATAAAAGGACGCTCAACATCAGCAATTATGAAGGAAATGCAAATCAAAATCTCACTTACACCTGTTATGATGACTGTTATCAGAAAAACAAGATATAACAAGCATTGGTGAGGATGTGAAGAAACAACAGTTCTTGTTGGCGGGAACCTGCACTGGTATGTCCCTTATTGAAAATAGTACTAAGGTTACTCAAAAAATTAAAAATAGAAGCACTAGCAATCTCTCTTCTGGTCACATACCCAAATGAAATGAAATAAATATATCAAAGATATCTGCATTCTTATGTTTATTGTAAGATTATTTACCATAACTGAGGTATGGAAACAACATAAGTGAACATTAACAGGTGAATAAATAAAGAAAATGTGGTAGCCCTGCCCTTCAACATAGTACTGAAATCCTAGCCAGATCAATCAGGTAAGATGAAGAAATAAAGGCATTCAGATTGGCAAAGAGAAAGTCAAACTATCTCCGTTTGCTGATGGCATGATTGCATACCTAGAAAACCCTAAAGACTTCTTCAAGAGACTTGTAGGCATGAAAAACAACTTCAGTCAAGTTTTAGGATACAAAATTAATGTAGCATTTCTAAACAATAATAATGTTAAAAACAACAGCCAAAATCAGAGTTTAATGCCATTTACAACAGCCAGACACAAAATAATACCTAGGAAGACATTTAGCCAAAGAAATGTACGAGTTCTACAAAGAGAACTACAAAATACTGGGGAAAAAAGTCATATTCCAGCTACTTGGAAGGCTGAGGCAGAAGGATTGCATGAGTCCAGCAAGTCGAGACTGTGGTGGTTGAGTGTGCTTCTGCATTCCAACCTGGGTGACAGAGTGAGACTCCAACTCAAAAAAAAAAAAAACCAAAAAACAAAAAACAAAACAAACATAGATGACACAAACAAATGGAATAATATCACATAGATCAGAAGAATCAATATCATTAAAATGACACTACTGCCCAAAGCATTCTATATATCCAATACAATCCTTATCAAAGTAACGACATAATTTTTCACAGAACTGTAAGAAACAATCTTAAAGTTTATATGGAACCACAAAAGAGTCCAAATAGCCAAAGCAACTTAACTTAAAAGAACAAATATGGAAATATTACACTGCCTGACTTCAAATTATAATATAAGGCTATAGTAACTAAAACAGCATGGTACTTGTACACAAATTGACAGACAGAAAAAAGGAACAGAGTTAGAACCAATAAATAAAAATACATGCCTACGACCAATTGATCTTCAACAAAGCCGTCAAAAATAAACAATGAGAAAGGACACCTCATTCAATAAATGGTGCTGGGAAAATTAGCTAGCCATATACAGAAGAATGAAACTAGACCCTTACCTCTGACCACGTACAAAAATTAACTCAAAATAGATTAACAACGTACATATAAGACCTTACATTATAAAAATCCTAGAAGAAATCTTCGAAAAATTATTCTAGACTATGGTCTGAGCAAAGAATATATGCTGGAGACTCCAAAAGCAAACATAACAAAAACAAAAATGGACAAGTAGGACTTAATTAAACTAAATTTCTGCACAGCAAAATAAGTAATCAACAGAGTGAACAGAAAAGTTAAGAAATGGAGCAAATACTTGCCAATTACACCTCAGACAAAGAACTAATATACAGAATGTACAGGGAACTAAAATAAAAACCCAGTTTAAAAATAATAAGTGGACAAAGGACACTCAACAGCTTAAACAGGCCCACAATTACAGACCAGAGACAAAGTAAAAGAAGAAGTAAAGACAGTTGGGCTGGGGGAAAAAAAGCTGCAAGACAAGAGCATGTCCCCACAAAGAGACTACCTGTCATTTGACCAGAGGTTAATACTGTCACTGCCTTGATGGAAAACAAGAAGGCTCAGTGGCGGTGATTGCACATGACTTGAATCCCTTCCAGCTGGATGTCTTCTTACCTGCCCTGTGTC
Organism: Tarsius wallacei; assembly: GCA_963574415.1. Taxonomy (NCBI): domain Eukaryota; kingdom Metazoa; phylum Chordata; class Mammalia; order Primates; family Tarsiidae; genus Tarsius; species Tarsius wallacei. Next base: position 12,409 of record CAUYQG010066639.1, on the reverse strand, counting down.
GTAAGAAGGGTGTTTCTACTGCATTAACAAGGGGGCGGCCAGATTAGGACATCTAGCCTACAGGAAAATCTGTTCCAGTCTTACTTTCATGCAGGTTAACCACAAGGCCAAAGAAGTTCTGGATAAGCTGGTGAAAGCTATCACGATAAACTACAGAGACAGACATGATGCGATTCATCTTCTCTGGGAAGAAAATATTCTGGGCTCAGGAATTTGTGACTCACATGATCAAGCCGCAAAGGCAAATGCAAAGGGACTTGCCAATGAACTGAGTTAAATGTACAATATTCAGTTTCATGTACATAAAAATAATAAATAGACTCCTTTAAAAATGTGATATCTATGTATATGACAGGATACTATTTGGTCATAAAAAAGAAGGAAATCCTGCCATTTGCACAACATGGATAAACCTGGAGAACATTATTCTAGGTGAAAGGAGCCAGACAGAAAGAAAAGTCCTGCATGATCTCAGTTATATGAGGAATCTAAAATAGGTAAATACACAGATTCAGGGAGTAGATGGTGATTACCACAGTTGGGGTGGTGGGGAAAATAGGAAGATGTTGGTAAGAGGGTACAAAGTTGTGGTCATTTAAGATAAATAAATCTAAAGATTGTAAGAACAGCATGATGACTATAGTTAATGCTGTTTCATCCACTAGAGATTTGCTAAGAAGGTAGATTACATATGCTGTCTTCATGTACATACACAAAGTGGGATATACATGATATATATTAATTTGCTTGCTGCAGTAGTCATTTCACTACATATATATCAAAACATCATGCTGTACACCTTAGATATATACATTTTTTTGATAAAATTGCAAAAAATAAAATCTATACCATTGAAAGTGATGAATTACATATAGCACAACTAGAAAGTTTGTTATTTTTGGTAACGTGTAGGGGAGGAAAAATGTTGCCTCTGTCTTTTGAGGGTTTGATAACTGCATCTATGAGATAAACCCAGAACAAACAGATTAACAGGAGAAAAGGTGTACACATATATTATGTGCACATGGTCATCACAGGAAAGAGAGTGAACAACTCCAAACCCAGTGGAATCTAGAAACTTACCTAGATTCGTAGGTAGGCAACTTAGGAGAGAGTAATCCATCTTGGGGAAGATAAATAGACCTCTTTCGAAAATAGGGGATAGACTGTGACCAATTCTGTCTGGGGCTTGTGTCTATCTTTGGTTTTCTCTTCTATGATCTGAATTAATCTCCTCTGGTTGATGAGATCACCGGGTTGTTACTTCTGTAGGACACCTCTAGGCAAGCAAAGGAAATACAGAGAAAGGCCCTGTCTGTACGTGTTGTTCCCCAAGTGCCTTCAGCTTAAGCAATCAGCAAGCAAAAGCAGCATATGCTGGGGTGACATTTCCTGAACTCCTTCAATAAAATGAGAACATACTGGACAGTCAAGAAAGCAATTATTATAAAAGTAGACTGGATACTGTTTAATGGGAAACTTCTAGGACTTAACAACTCGAAGGGCATCTGAGAGCCATGAAGAAGCGTCTTAGAAATGCAGACGCTTGGGTCCCACTTTAGACACACTGATCAAAATCTGCAGTTTGCCAAAATTCCCAAGTATATTAGTGCATATATATACATATATATAGGTATATATATAAAAGCTTGAGAATACTATTTTAGAAACTATGCTGGATTTTAGTTATTTTGTTTTATACAATCCTTAAAACAGCATTTCAATTTAAATGGGTATTATTGATACCATTGTAAGAAAATTGGGTTTACAGAAAATTTAAGATTGAAATTTAAGACCTTTCTCAAGGTCATCGAGTGAGTAAATTAGAATGGTATGTGAAAGAGACTTTTTCAGGCTTATGTGAACCCAGTTATACCTGATTCCAAAATCTGCACCAAGAACCTGTTCTTTATTTTTTTGGAATCCAGTAACCTCTGTTAAATCTGATCTTAAGGCCATCAGTATTTCTGAATGTCTGCAAAATATTAACCTGGAGTTTATATAACATACCTGAAAAAATTGAGAAGTGTTGTACTTCCTCAGCAAAGTAAAACTCTGGTAAGAAAGTAATATAACGTAATGTTAATGGTACCAGAACTAAAACATTTTGCAAATAATTTAGAATGTGCATGTCTTGTATGTTTCATCTTAGGTATGTAAATATGACTCCATGCTTTCCTTTGTTTGCTATACAAGGCAACACTAGAGACAGTAGTGTTTCTAAAATACCATGCTAAGGTCTAAGATGGAATAAACAGAGATCCCAATAACTAAACTGAATAAGTACACAGGGGAAAGTATGAAAAAATTAATGTTTAGAAAAAGCAGTTCCTCATTTCTTTGTAAAAATTATAAAAGTGCTTAAAAACTTGCACCCTGCTACTCTACCCCGAGGTTTGAAACACTGTGAATGCTTTAAAACTTAATAATATAGTAAAATACTTCAGAAGTTAGATAGACAAGAAAAATCTATGTGCATATCTAACACAATAATTATGCTGATTTTAATATACAGCAGAAAACTAGATGTGTTCTCTGCAGGAACCACTCAACATAAGAGTGGATTATAAATGCAAGAACTAAATATTACAAATGAGCAGTCAGAGGTGACCCGACAAAGGATTTTACTGAAAGGATCAGATGAGAGCTACAGTTTGAATGTGAGAGTATTTTAATTTCCAAGAAACCTTGGGGTGGTTCATTAGGACAACAAAAAAACTCTCATAAAAGACACACATTTTTATTACCTATAAACTATTTTCCATTTTTTAAAAAAGCCAGGGGTAGTCATAAAAATGCACAGAAATAATGAGCTAAAGGGGATTCAATACAGATTTAATGATATTTAATTTCTTATGACAGGAAAATGATAAATCTTTAGTTCTAAGCATTTATCTTTCAGACATTTCTTTGTTTGTTTTTAAAATCTGGCCAAAACTTTAATCTTCTCACAATAAAGAATGGTTTCATCTTTGTATGTCATATGTAAATAACAAGTTTTCATTCTTTTTGGTTTTTGATGATAAATGGCAAGATGTTTTCTCTTTGATGAATAATCTTTACCAGTGACTTCTATTTCAAAGTCATTTTTAAGAATCCATTGAAACAGATGGTCAAATAATCCATTGAGCTTGCTTTCAGGGACATCTGTGAGAAGCATCTTTGTCTCACATTAATTACATGATGTTATTGACACACTTGATTTCATGTTAAAATGAGACTATTTTAATGCCTCAATTTAGGCCAAAAATTAAAAGTAGTTAAGTGCCAATACCCCTTCGACTTTATAGTTGAGGTGCTTGACTGCCTACACAGGACTTGCCATCAGGGTGGCCCTTGACTTTCTGGGCCTTGCAATCATCACTCAGACTTAAGGCAAATGTGGCAGGGCTGGGCAAGACAGAACGTGCAGTGGATTCATGGTAGTTGAGGATTTCTCAAGAATGCCCAGTTCTTCTCCCTTATGCTTCAGAATGGGAGCAGGTGCAGTGACCACCTGCAGTTCAGTGGCAGACCTTCCACATTTCCACTTAGAACGCTTCTCATGTGTTGTGTGTTGTGTGGAGTGTGAAGGATGGAAAGAGCGCTTATATGCCTCTCACCTGGGAAAGTCTAAAGGAAGAGAGGTGACTGAGACTGAACGGCATGTCCACTGATAATCATGAGACCACCGTGGACCTCACTGATTGGGCCCAAAGATGCACCTCATGAAGACATGATAGGCCTTCCAGAATTATGTGCTGGCGGTGCAGCCACGGGCCAAGATGCCATAGTGCAACTGAAACAGAGAAAGTGTGTAATAATCACAAGGCGCCAAGTGAGAAATCCACGAGCCTCAAATCCATGTCCTTGAGGGATTGCAGGTAAGGGTTCTTGAGAGGATTTGTGGCGAGCGAGGGGCCAGAACATTTGGTCTCAGGGAAAGGGGAATGAGATCGACAGGGCGTGGCAACTGCATTCCTTTGTGAGCCAGCCTCTTTGTGGGCCCTTTCAGCTTGCTGGCGTCCATAAGCATGAATGACATAAGAAAAGCTCAGACCGAAAGCTTCTCATCTCACCATGTCTAGGATCTATCTATAGAACAAGGACAGTCTTGCGACAAGGGTCGTGCTATCCTGGAGTGGTAAGCAGCAACTAGCTACAAGTAAGTAAGCCAAAAGGCAAACTGACTTTGTGATTGCTGTTGTAAGGGTATTTGGATTTTATATAATTTTTCCCTTAATCGATTTTATAAAATTTTTCTTGGGGATGGATTCAAACAGACCCTCTTCAAGAGTTCTGCTTGGGGACCCCAACCAAAAAAATCTGTATGTAGTATAGGAAGAAGGAATAAGCATAAGTTGGGAGAGGCATATGCTAAAAATTTTTTAGACAATTTAGTTGCAGACTCATTCAAAGTGGTATTACAATGTCAAACCCCTGAGAAAGACCTCCATGAGCCTCCTTGAATGATATGCTTTTGGTGGCATAATTTAATATGAGAAAGAGAATCGTAAGATAATAATTGTGTAAAGCAAAAAGAAAATCATTTCTGGTTAAAATCACTAGACTTGAGTGACAATCAACTTATATTTATTGACAATCATAGAGGTAGGTAAGTTTCCTAGACAAGCGTTAGTTCTGTTAGCGTTCATTTAAAAAAATTGCTAAAGCATTTTATCACATATTCTCATTTATTCCAAAGGGAGTGGACATTTAAATATTTCCCAGACAAGATCTGGGTTTGGAACTTTTTTCCCCATCCAGAAAGTGCATTTTTCACTCCAGGAAAGAATGCAACAAGAAAAGGAAGGTAAATGAGGGCTGTGTTCCGATCCATGAGTATGAAGAGTGTCAAGGGAAGGAGAGGATGCGTCTGAGTAGCTTAAATATTCAGCCCCGAGAGAAAGAACCAGCGTTCTGACATCTTTCAAAATCAGATACCAGCACAGATTCACTGCATCAGCTAAGTGGATTATTTCTTTCATCTTCCAGGTTACCCTGACTTTGTAAGGAGGGAGATACAGAGACAATCCAGTATGAGAGAGAGGAGGTGTGGAAACCAGAGATGTGGTGAAGAAGCCAAAGGTGAGGGAAATTTTTATGTTGCACTCTTTCTGTTTAGGCCTTGAAACCCAATCATTTAATTATACACATACAGAAAAGAACATGAATAATCTCACTACTCCGAGGACTCAAATCACATCATTTTCATGAAACACGAATATATGATCAACCAATCATGCTTTAAATAGTATTTTATCTACTCTTTTTTTTTCTTAAAAAAAAGTATGCCAGGCAATTGTCTAGGCACTTTACATAAATGTTAACTAAATTGAATGACTAATAATTTTTACTGCCTGCCAAAATCAAATTCTATGGGACATTTTCCTGAGTACCTTTTCCATGAAAGTAGAATAAAAGATTATGGTAAACACACACATATACTCAGCTAAGGCTACTATTTGTATTTTGCATTACCACAAAATACCTTTGCAAAACCACTTTAACTGGTGCTTTGATTTGTTCTAATAGCCAGTTTTGTAAAGACCTAGGAAGGTGGAATTTATGGAAGAAATTCACTTTTCTACAGCATAAAAGTATGCAAGTAGTACTTCGTTAAGATAAAATTACACTGGGAGCTCCTCAGAACCTTTTTTATACCATTCTAAAATGCTAATTGAATCTATACATAGCTAGTGGCTGATAAAAGTCAAAACATCTATATATTTTGCACACAAATGATCTTTATCAGGAAGATCTTACATAAAAATATCAAAATTTGAAATCCATTTGTTAAATTCCATAAATTGTGAAAACAGTTTGAACCTATGCACTCAGCTCCAAATTTATTTGGAGAAAAGACAGTGAAAAAACATAAGACTTACTCATAAATGACTCTATTTTATAAGTCTAATGGCTCATTCATCTGAGCAATACAGTGTTCATTGTCATCTAAAGATATGAAAAATAAAACTGTTTATAAAATTTGATGTATGAGAAGTTGATCTGAGAGAACTGTTTAAAAAATTTCTCAATTTGATGTTGTCAGCTTGAGTGACCTACAGTGAACTGCATCTATGCAAAGTTTACAATTTGGTAAAATATATGTATAAATCTTACACATATATGATGTATATGTTTTCTTTATATACATATGTATATAAAAAGTATATATATGTATTGTGTGTGCATGTATGTATATATATGTATATATATATATATATATGAAGAGACCCAAAAGACCTATAATTTATTTATTAAAAATTGTGTATTTATTCTTACATGTTTAAACTTGAACACCTTCAAAGTACTCTCTGTTTGATGCAATATACCTATCAAGATGCTTTCTCCACTTCTGAAAATATTTCTTGAACTCATCAATTTTGACACCTTTTAGTGTTTTTGAAGTTTTTTGTTTCACCTTTTCCACATCTGAAAAATGTTTCCCTTTGAGGACTTTTTTCATCTGGGAAACCAACAAAAAAATGTATCTCAGGGTGAGATCGGGTATACAGGGAGGGTGGGGCACTAAGGTCATGCTGTTTTTGGTCAAGAACTGCTGAACACTCAGCGCAGTGTGGGCAGGTTGTTTGTGTAGATAACCCATCATGAAATAGGCAAAGATGTTGAAAGAATCTCCATATACATAAATTCGCTGAAGCCGAACACAGCCTGTCACAAAAACACGTGGGACACTGATGCCAATGGGTTCCTAGAATACTTACCTAGCAGGAGAAGCCTGTACTACAAGGAGTGTGCCCTCAAAAAATAATTCTGGTTTTCTTTTGGGGGGTTCCCCCACATCTATCTATCTATCTATCTATCTATCTATTATCTATCTGTCATCTATCATCTATATCATCTATTTACCTGCCTATCTACTTACCTATTTGAAATCATTACCCAATAAATGGATAAAGAACTCAACAGTGGCAAAAGTTTCCTTCTATCTTTTGGCAATTCTTCTCTCCAACTTGTCCTTAGGCAAATGTTTTTGGCACTATTGATTTTATTTTATTGATTATATTCTCTACAATTTTGTATAAATAGACTTATACAGTGTCTACTCTTATTCTCTGGCACTTGCTCTCAGAATAACTATTATTATTTTGAGATTCACCCATGTTTATGTGTGAATCAATAGTTGACTTTGTCCTGTTGCTAAATAGTATTGCATTGAATAAACCTAGCCAAATCACTAGAATTTGAGTACCTATTCACCTGCAGGTAAACATTTGGGTTATTTCAAGTTTTGAACTATTACAGGAAGTTGTCAGGAGGATTTGTGTACTAGTCTTTGTAGGAATATATACATTTATTCTTATTAAATAAATAACTAGGAATGACATGGCTCGATAAGATAGCAAATGCTTCTTTATTTTATTTTTTAATTTTCAACTTTTATAAAAAGATGGGATTTTATTATTTAACAGACACACAGCACACATTACATGGTAAACACTGCTCACTGCTGCAAGAACTTTGCAATATGTTTACCAACATTAACTTTTTTAATCCCATGAAGTAGGAACCATTATTATCAACCTAATTTTATGAATAAAGTAAACTTAGTAACAAGAAATCTAAGTAACTTTTCTAAGGTCACTCAGCAAGCAAAACCCAACGGAATCTGGAATTAGAATTCAAATAAGGCTACTAGCCCCAAACTCATCCTCTCAACCAACTGCCTAAAGTGCTGCCTCTCTGGGACAGTGAGTTCTCAGCCCTAGGCCTCAGTTGGGTCTCAAGAGGTTTTCACTATTTTATGGGAAAGCGAAAAAAATAAAGTTAAAAAGGTGAATTTCTTATGAAGCCAACTTTATCCTATGTAACGATTGATTCTTTTATTTTCTATAAGATGACTATCCCATATTTATTTATTTATTGGTGATATATTTTTCCCTACATATTATTACAAAATTTTTCAATTACCCAGTAAAGTTGAGCCAAGAGTATAGGGAACATTCATATACCTCCCTCGCGTTGTGGGTAGCAATTCCACTTCAGTCATATTTTTAGATGTGATAACGGTACTGGAGGTATAGACAATGATACCCTCATTATTAGGAAACACTAGCTAAAGTATGCCGAGGTTGACTAACATGATGTTGGTCAACTCATACTGAAATGACTGAGTTCAAAAAACAAAATCTATCTTTTTAAAGCAACTACGACAGAAGTTTAACCTGGAGACAGAAAACTTCTGATATTTCCACTGCATCATCTACTTGTGCCCACACTGTCACTTATTTTTTATTGAGATGCAATTTGTATATCATAAATGTTACCATCTTATAAAAATGAATGATTCAGTCGTATTTAGTATATTTACGGAGTTCCTTACTACCTAATTTTAGAATATTTTCATCACCCCAAAAAGAAATCCATCACAGGCAATTATTATTCTCTCCCCACAGTTCCTGACTACCATTAGTCTACTTGCTGTTGGAATTTGCCTTTTGAGCATTTTCTATAAATGGAATTATATAATATGTAGTCTTTTGACTTCTTTCACCTAACCTGATATTTTTGAGATTCACTCATGTATGGCAGTGTCAGTATTTCCTTCCTTTTTTATGTCTGAGTATTATTCCGTTATGTGGATGTGCCATATTTTATTCACCAGTTGCTGAACATGGGTTATTTCCACTTCGGGCTATTATAAATAATGCTTCTATGAACATTCAAGTCCACGTTTAACTTTTTGTTACTTGTCTTTTATAGCTTTCTGTTTTGCTCCCATTTGGGAGACATTGGAGGTTTATGCATTACAAATGCTTATGTTTGTCTCTTGGTCTCATTGAATCTGAAATAGTGCCCCCACCTTTTTTTTTGCCCCATCTGTTGCAGTGACTTTTGAAAATTAGGCCCTTAAGTTTGGAAGTCTTTTTCAATGCATATTTAAAGGCTCCCTGCTTCCGTGTAGTTTTAATTTATAATTGTTAACTTGCCAACACTCACAGAAATGTATTTCAGTCTAACTTCATTCTTGGCACTGCTGGAGAGGCAGTTGTGTTGCACCCAGAAACTCAAAAACCAGAGAAGCGTCAAATATGTTTAAAGTCTCCCACCAACTGTTTAGATCATCTCATTTTGGCAGCCAAAGTTTGTAAGATATTGTTCTGATCCACAGCTTGTCACAGTCTTTTAAATGAATTATTTCAAAGGTGGCAGACCTGGAGCCCAAGGTTCACCCCAGATTCCATGTCAAAGTTGAACATCTAGAGTGCCAATCTCTTTAAAATAGTCATTTTAAAGAGTAGCTTCCTACTGCACTGCATTACAAATGCATTATAAATGGGAGGAAAACAGAAAGCTATAAAAGACAAGTAGCTTCCTACTGCACTGCAAAGGAGACATTGCTGTGTCCCTAACACAGGGTTCTATGTCAATCTTTTAGGTGTTGAATGTTAAGTGGAAGAAAGTCTTCATTATGGAAGAACTGAAAATGACAAAGAAACTAACAATTTTGGAATCACAGCTTGGGTATGCCAAACAGATATATCAGAAGTCTAAGCATCCATAGATTTGTAGATGAAAAACTGGTTGTTTGACTGTCTAATGCAAGTTTGGGGATTTTTTTTTTAGCTCAAGAAGTGACCTCAACACCTGTAAGTTTTTACCTTTGTCAAAATAAGTATTTTCATGATCAAACATAAAAATGGTCCTATTTAACAATAAAGTGTTACTCATGTAAAAAATCAATTTGATTGATTGGATGTATGATTTGATTATTATTCCATATAATATGAAAACAAAGATTCAAACACCCTTAAATCAGAAAATATAAAAGTAGCTGCTCGGAATTTTTGGTGTAACTTTTGCATATCTTTAACAATACAGCAATATTATGTATAATGACATTTAACCTGCGTATTTACACAAATAATTACAAAATATATGTATTTCAAGAAATCTACTAATTAGTACAAATAAAGAATAGAAACAAAAAACATTTGAATTTAGCATAAAACATTTTGTTTTTGTCTTTTTTAACTCTTTTAATAACTACTCTTAAATTTATATAAAACTGCATATTTTAGATGAAAAGTTGTAATATATTGAAAATCTAAATTAAGAGAATTGGCTTTTTGGAATAGATTCTTTTCATAGTAGCCTTAACAAGTTATGAACTTTTGAAATTGTATATTCATTTTAAGATGCTTGGAGAAAATCAAGCTATTTCCTCTACTTACAGAACATTCAAAATAATGTCTTTTTTTCCCCCCAAAAAAATCATCTAATTGGAGAACATTTTCCAAACAAACTCTGAAGGTTAAATTGCAATTAGACAAAAGGGAAAATTTACATGTGTTTTACTTTAGTAATCTAGAATTCTTGAGTTAGAAGATTCCATGTCTGCAAAGAATGATGCTGATAATTTAATGGATATTGCATTAAATCTGTAGATTGCCTTGGGTAGAATGGACATCTTAACAATGTTGATTCATGAGCATGGACTATTTTTCCATTTGTGTCATCTTTAATTTTTTTGAGCAGTGTTCTGTAGTTTTCACTGCTCTGGTTAAGAAGATGCCAAGGTATTCATTTTTGGGGGGGCTATTGTGAGTGGGATTGTGCTTTTTATTTGGGTTTCTGTTTGTTTATTGTAGGTGTATAAGAATTTCTAACATAAAGAAGTGATCACTGTTTAAGATGATGCATACCCCAATTATCAAGAGTTGACCATTACACATTGCATCCTATTATAAAAATATCATGTGTGCCCATAAATACATACAATTATTAGATATCCACAAACAAAAAACAACATTGAGAATGGTTTTTTTGACTCTCCAATTTCAAATATCTGCTTCATGGTAGAGCCAAGATTCCAAATCTGTTTTTTTTTTCTGATTCCAAATGTTTTGCATGTTTTATTATTATTACTATTTATTTTTATTATTAGACAAGTTCTTCCATTGTTGCATCTTTTAAAAGCCCACTGTTTTGGTATAATTTGTATAGTGACTTTTTTGAATTATGGGCTTATTCTCATTTCTCATTTCTCTCTTGGGTTGTTCATCTTATAACGCATTTTGACAGTATAAAGATATCACTCCATGTTCTTTATTAGTTATTCTGGGCATCAAGTGTATTGGGCCAGGCTTGGAATTCTGACAGAACCAAGGAAGCTTTCTTTATCACAATCGCTCATGGACAACCTGTGTGTATGAGGTTTTTCCACCTTTTGCCCATTTCACTTTTCTCTCTATATTTAGAATATATTTTATGTTTAGTTAAATACAAAAAACATAAAATAGTCCTATCCAAATGAGGCCCCACATTTATATGTCCATGGGGGAGTTTGCCTTATGGAATGTGGTGCTCTGTCTGCATCCTAGCGAGTTACATGAACAGAGGGCTAGGAGCAAATGAAAACCACCTCATTTCTCAACATCCTCAACACCATTTCTCATCACTCTCTGTTTCTCATGTCGCTCACCAATCTGGCTTCTTTTCGAGCCTTGGTTTTCTGAAACAAGTGCATCCTTAAAGCCTTTGCATTGGTCATTGTCTCTGTAAGGTACACACTTCCCCAGAAATCTACTGGGTCCCACTCTGTCTTATTTTAAATTTCTTTACTATTGTCACCTTGTAAACTATGCATGCATCTGACAAAAGCCTAACATCCAGGATATACAAGGAATTCAAATAAATTGAGGGAAAACAAGCAACACCATTTAAAAAGTGTACGAAGGACATTAACAGATACTTCCCAAAGGAAAACACAGTGGCCAATAAACATAAAAAAGTGTTTAGTCTCACTAATCATCAGATAAATGAAAACAAACATTACAATGAGTTACTGCCTAATACTGGTAATGATGGCTTTCATTAAAAAGTCAAAAATCAGAGGTTCTGGCATGGTTGCAGAGAAAAAAATGCTTCTACGCTCTTGATGATAATGGAAGCTAGTGCAGTCTCTATGTAAAACAAGGTGGCATTTCCCAATTAAAAGTTGAGCTTCCATACAATCCAGTGATCCCTTTTCTGGGAATATACCCAGAGGAACATAAATCACTGTGCAAAAAGGTAACCTGCACAAGCATGTTTTTTCACACAAATAGTTATTGTGGTACTTTTCACAAGGACAAAAACATGGAACCAACATATCTGTAAGTGGAGTCTACTTGGAAAGACAAATTTGAATAACTTCTTTGTCTTACTAAGGCCTTAGAGTCAGAGATAGATTTGAATATGCCCATCAAAAGTGGGCTGGATAAAGAAAATGTGGTACATATACATAGTGGAATATTATGCAGCCATAGAGAAGAATAAAAACATAGTTTTCACAACAATATGTTTGCAGGTGGAAACCATCATACTAAGTCAACTGTCATAGAAACAAAGAACTGAATATCACATGTTCTCACTAATGGGTAGGCCCTGATCACTGTTCACACAAGCACAGAGATGGGATTGG
>CAUYQG010066633.1:0-14601 GCA_963574415.1 Tarsius wallacei | reverse complement strand
GGGTAGGGAGATGGGATTAATGGTAGTAAATATCTGTCTGGGGACGGGGAGACACCTCTTATCAACAAGGGTGCCTGAATGAAGCATATTTGTATACCTAACCCTTAACTGTACCCCACAATATCATAATAAAAAATATTGAATATATATTAAAAAAATAAAAAATAAAAAAAAATTTTTTTTAAATTTCCCATGGCCACTGCTGTGTCTCAAACATATTAGCCATTTCATAAATACCTGTATGAATGAATTAATAAGATTAGCACTTGTCACCTATCAGGATTTCAAGGAATAGGATACTAGATGGGTAGCTTTTGATAGACAGAAAAAAGTGACAAATTGTTCTGGAATACGAGACAGTGAGTAGCTAAGTGAATAAAGCAGAAGACATAGGGCAGAACATAGCACTGTATAGTCCTTCAAAATCTTTAAGCTTTGGAGATGAGAATAGAAATAATGTTCAGAAGGTATTCTGAATAATAGTAAGCAGGTGGCTATGTGGCTAAAAGGTTCTGGAGTTTGAGAGATCAAAATCTGACCTGGAAGTGTAGACCTGGAAGTAATCAGCATATAGGTTGAAATTGAGGCCATAAGACTAAGTGAGATCATTCAGGCAGAGTGGTTAAGGGAGCAGAGATGAGAGCAGAGACTGAAGGATAAGCTGTTTAAGGAACAGATGCAGAAGAGTCTACAAAGCAGGCAGAGGAAGAGCAGCAAGAGGGATAGAAGGTAAACAAAGAATGAGACAAAGCCAATCACTCTGCCTCTAAAACCCTATGTAAGTCTAAGAGAATTCTCTTCTACTAATAATAATTCTACTATGCCAGTAATACCATTTACCAGCATTTACCATGTGCCAATGACTGTGCTAAGTGCTTTACAAGTATAATTTCATTTAATACTGAAGAAAGCTTTATGACATAGGCATTATTATTCCCATTTTCCTGAGAAGGAAACTGAGACCCAGAGACATGGAAATAGTCTGCCTAAGTTTATGCTGCTAGTCAGTGGCAGAGCCAGAATTCATACTTGTATTTGTCTGCCTTTGCAGTTCACAAGCTTGCTGCCAAGAAACCTGAGAAACTTTGTGGTCCTGGGACAAAAGGGATGAAGGAGGATAAGGGAGAACAGAGTGATCCATAATATAGTATCAAATCCAGTCCAATAGTTTGGTCAGGTCAGATAAGAACAGAAAAATGTCCAGTAGATCAGCAACAAAGATGTAATGGGTGACCTTGGTGAGGATGGTTTTAGTGGGTAGTGGGAGCTCAGGCTAGATTACAAACAATTGAGGAGAGAGAGGGGAGGAGAGAGGAGGAAACAGTGAATAGAGACTATTCAAAAAGTTCAGATTTAAAGAGAAGGAGAGAGATAAGGTGGAAGGGAATAATCTAGTATCTAGGGAGGTTTTTTTTCTTATTACAAAAGTTACATGTTAATAGAGAAGAATTAGAAGATAGAGGTGAATAAAGAGTATCCCACAAACCAGAAATAATCATGGGTAACATTTTGGTTTTTATCTTTGTGACCCATCATCCTATACACACAACACATTCATTTTTTTTACAAAAGTGATATCAAAGCATACACACTATTTTGCAACTTATTTTTCAATTAAAGTACATTGTAAACACTTTACCATCTTAACATATGTACTGTGTAAGCATCATTCTAATAGCTGCTTGCTATTTCTATAGGCCATATTGAAACATCGTTTTTTCTGTCAGCATCCATCTTCTCCTTTTCTTTCCCTTCCCTCTCCTCCCCTTCCCTCCCCTCCCCTGCCCTCCTCCTTCTTTTTCCTTTTCTTCCCTGACCCTCCCTCCACCACACCTGTTATTGTGTAAGTATAATTAATTCAATCAAAATAAACTTAATAACAAATGAAGAAAATGTCAGAGAAACACTTGTTTGAAAATATAATTTGTTTTTTTAGCTGAGTAATTCTTGAGAATATTTACACCTAGCAAGTCTGTGTGTGAGAGGGGGGAGGAAGAGGAAGAGAGAGAGATACAGAGAGAAAGACAGAGAGAGACAGAGACAGACAGAAAGACACACACACACACACACACACACAGAGACAGAGACAGAGAGATACAGAGAGAGAGAGAAGCTAGCAAGCTAGCAGAGAGGGAAGAGAGAGAGGATTTTCAACATAGATGCCATGATTAGCCTTAGATGACCATAAGTTTGGGAGGGCAGTATCAGGTTGGGTGACAAGAAGTTGAGACTGCTTCTAGCCTCTATATTTATGGTTAAATGGGAGTCACGGTTATCTGTTTAGGGACAAGTGGAAGGGACTTAGGAGAACAGGTGAAGGGCTGAAATGGCATCTTGGGTGAATGGGAAAATGAGAGAGTGTTGACAAAGGGCACATGGATCCATGGCACTGTTGAAAGTCCAATTGAGACTAATGCCAAACCCAATGCATAGAAGGCACAAATTTTGGTGTGATCTAGGTTGGTGGTTCTGTTATTCTGCAAGTGCTGTGGATGGACCAGGGGCAACAAAGTTTAAAATATTGGTAAGTGGATTATCTGAGCTGAAAATAGAGGGCTGTTCAACTGGAGATAAAGGAGAAATCAAAGGTCAAGAGGGTTAAACGAATTAGAAGTGTAGCTGTAGTGACAATAAAGACATAAAGATAGAAGGATAAGGTCAAGAAAGTAGAACTTTAGTCACCAAGAATGCCACTACCCTAGGACACAAGGATCAAGCCTGAAGCTACATCATCTGGGACCAGTGCCATTCCAGGCCATACGAGTGCAGAAACGATAACTTCTGAGTTTGCCACCATGTTAGTCCAAATAGGCAGAGACTGTAGATGCTAGCCTGAGGGAACTCTGGATATTACCCTAGTTCCCTTCTCCTGTAAGAGTCTGTTGAGGCTAAATCCACAGGCCCTTCACTCTGGTGGTCATTACTTCTCCTCCCCCTGACATCTATTCTCTGTTTCACCACCATCCCCATAATGCCATGCACTTCCTTACTTTTGATCCAGCACTCTACTCCTCCTCCGCCCCAGAAAATTTCTTCTATATCCTCTAGAATTTTCTCAATGTACTTAGCAAACCCTCTTATACCCCCAGCCTCATCATCAAGAGTTTTCTTCACCCCATAACCTTAAGTGAAACCTGGTGCCACCACTGCAGCTCACAGGAGTGAGAATTATTTTTTCTATACTCGGAGAAAGATGAAGTGTGCAGTTGACACCTCCCTTGCCTCCATTTCTGTTCTCAGGCCATTACTTACCTATATTCCTGAAACAAAAATGTAAACTATAAAAATCCAAACCTGATCCTTTGACGCCATTGGATTATATTTCCTCTTCCCTCTTAGTCACTCATGAATTTACCTTTGAGACACTCCTCTTCATTTATTGATGACTTTAGCCCCTGGTTCACAGCCTTTTTTCCCATCTCAAGGTCTGCTACTATTCTGAGTGATTTCAACAACCCCGAGGATAACCCATCCAATATCTCACTACTCAGTTTCTTAACCTTCTCATCTCAAAACACCTTCTCTTCCACCTTAGCCACAGACACTGATAGTCACACCTGAGATATTATTATTCTAAACTTCTTCACTCCAGAATCATGAATTATTTGAAATCACCAAATCTAGCATCCTATTCCCAGGTTTTCAATTAACACTTTCATCATTCCTCAGCTCCTCAAGCCCATGGATCCTTCAACTTCCTCTCAGTCTATCAAAGCTCCCCGTTTTTATTTCCATCATCACTTAGCTTAAATCTCATGCTTCATCACTTCATTAACATTCTTGCCAGTACTCTAAGCTCCCTTGCCTTGAACTTCTTTTGTAAAATCTTTTCCCTGCTAAACCTGACCCTGTTTTCTGTACCGGCACCTGAGTACTGCTAGAGAAACTCACACGATAGGGCATAGTGGTTTACCAGAAGTTTAAGGTCATCAGTCTGAAATAGGCCCCCAACACTGCTGGACAATCCTACTAAATTTCTTTGATTAACTCATTCTCCAGAACACATATTTCAAACATTCTTTGTCTCTTCAAATCCCTGTTCTCCCTGATGGACACTCCTCCTCCGCCCCTCACATTCATTCCTGCTCTCAGCAGTTCTTCCCACGTAACAGAGAAAACTGTCTGCTTTTATCCTCATCTTATTTTCTTCTGTTACACTTGAAATGTTGTTACTACTTCTCTCCAATGTAATCCCTCTATGTGTACTTTGGATCTTTTGTCTTTCAGGATCCTCACATTATTGATGATCCTTTACCTTTCCTGTTTGTTCAATTTTCCCCTCTCCACTGGCTCCTTCTCAATGGATTTAAACATGTTGAAGTATCTCCATTAAAAATAAGACAAAAGAGACTGGGCCCAGTGGTGCACACCTGTAATCCCAGCACTCTGGGAGGCCAAGGCTGGAGGACTGCTTGAGCCCAGGGGTTTGAGACCAGCCTGGGCAGCACAGCAAGATCTTGTCTTTACAAAAAAAATAATTAAAAAAGAAATAACTGGGCATGGTGTCACACACCTGTAGTCCCAGTTACTTGAGAGGCTAAGGTTGAAGGATCCCTTGAACTCAGGAGGTTGAGGCTGTGGTGAGCAGGGATCACACCACTGCACTCCAGCCTGGGCGAAAGAGTGAAACCCTGTCTCAAAGAAAAAAAGAAGTCAAAAGAAAACCAAGAGACTTGCTTAATCCTACATTCCACTCAAGCTACCATTCTCCCCTTCATAGCCAAACTTCTTAAAAGATACACAATGGAATATTGTGCAGCCGTAAAAAAGAACAAAATCATGAATTTTGCAGCAACCTGGATGGAATTAGAGTTTATAATATGGAGTGATCTTTCACAAAAACAAAGATCTGAGTATCACATGTTCTCACTCATAAGTGAACCTTGAACAACTACCGTAATACTGTAAGAAAAGGATTGACAGTGGCGGGATACTCTGGGGGGGCAGGGAGGGGCAGGGAGGTGGGATTAACAGTAGTCAATATCTGTCTGGGGAAGGGGGGCACACCTCCTCACCAAGGGTACCTGCACAATGAATATTTGTATACCTAACCCTTAACTGTACTCCACAATTTTAAAATAAGTGTATATATATACGTATATATATATATATATATATAATTTTAAGAAGAAAGAGTTGTATCATACTGACATTGTTTTCTTGCCTCCTGTTTACACTTCATTCAACTTCTATCTGAATTCCAGCTCCTTCACTGCAGCAAAAAAGCTCTTGCTCAGGTCACAATAACATTTCTATGAGTATTTTCAAACTTGTTTTTAAATTTTCATCTTACTTGACTTCTTGGCAGCATTTGATCCAGTTAATCGCGTCTTCCTTCTTGAAATGTTCACCTCCCTTGGCTTCTAAAAATGGAATGTTATTTTGAAATAATTTTACATTCACATGCAGTTATTAAAAAATAATAGCGTGGTCTCATGCACCCTCCACCTAGTTTCTTCTAAAAGTAGCATCCTGCAAAATTATAGCACAATATTATATTCAGAATATTGACATTGATACCATCAATATATAGAACAGTTTCATCAACATCAAGAGTTTCATGCCACCCTTTTATAATTACATTTCTCTCTCAGACTCTTCCCACACATACACTTCCATTTCCATCCTTAACTTCTAGGAACCAGTAACCTTGTCCTTCATTTTATTAGAATGTTATATAAATGAAACCTTAAAGCATGAACACCTTTTAGATTGGCTTATTTTACTCAGCATAATTTTCTGGTAATTCATCCAGGTTGTTGCATGTATCAATATTTCATTCCCTTTTATTGCTGAATAGTATTCTAGGTTATGTGTATACCATAGTTTAACCACTCACCCACTTACCCATTGAAGGACATCAGGATTGTTTCCCCAGTTCAGGACTATTATGAATAAAGCTTCAATGAACATTCATGTACACGTTCTTTGTGAACATAAATTTTCATTTATCTGGGATAAATGCTAAAGAGTACAATTGTTGACTCATATGGTTTTATATGAAATGTTTTGTTTTATATAAAACTGCCAAACTTTTCCAGTGACAGTACCATTTTACATTATTACAGCATCATCACCAACATTTTATGTTGTTACTGTTTTTTATTGTAGCCATTCTGATAGGCGTATAGTGCTACCTTATTGTGGTTTTATTTGCACTTGTCTAATAGCTAATGATGTTCAACATCTTTTCATGCGCTTATATGACATCTGTACTCCTCTTCAGCGCTATGTCTATTCATGCATTTTGCCCTTTTTCTAATTGAATTGTCTCTTTTTAAACTGTTGAGTCTTGAGAGTTCTTCATATATTTTAGATATAAGTCCTTGTCAGATATGTGGTTTGTAAACATTTTCTCTTGGTCTGTAGCTTGTCTTTTCATCCTTTTAATAGAGCAAAAGTTTAAAGTTTTGATGGGGTCCAGTTTTTCCTTTTATACATTGTTCTTTCCATGTCAAGCCTAGCCATAGATCCTAAAGATTGCCTCCTATGCTTTGTCCTAAAGTTTTATAGTTTTACATTTTATGTTTATTCATTTTATTTTTGTATGTGTGAGGTGTAAGCTGGGGTTCTTTGGGGGATCTATGGACATCCAATTTCAATACCATTTGTTGAAAAGTTTATTCTTCCTTCATTGGACTACTTGTGTCAAAAAATGGGCTTATTTATGATCATTCTGTTTCAGTGATATATGTGTCTATCCCATTCCCAATATCACACTGTCTTGCTTACTATAACTATATAGTAAGTCTTAATAAATGGTGTTCGATTTGTTCACCATTGTATCCTCAACTCTTTGCACAGTCCTAGCAAATAAACACATTTTTAAAAAAGAGATGGAGTGTCACTATGTTCTGAAGGCTGGAGTGCAGTGGCTATTCACAGGTGTGACCCTAGTTCATTGCAGCCTTGATTTCCTGGCCTCAAGTGATCTTCCCACTTCAGCCTCCCAAGTAGCCAGATATAAGCACACACCACCACCAGCTACATTTTAAATATTTCTGAATTGGAGAAATTCTGGATAAGGACAATGTTGAGAGGTATGCTTTCTAATGGAACTTTCTGTGATGCTAGAAATTTTCTCTATCTGCACTGATATGTTAGCCACTAGCCACATGTAGATATTGAAATGTGGCTGATGCAACTGGGAGTTGATTTTAAATTTTTACTTAATCTTAGCTAATTTTAATTTTAATAGCTATCTGTGGCTAGTGGCTACTGTTTTGGGCTACACATATCTAGAGGGTAGCCATGAAAGAGCGTGACTAAAATGGAGGCAGGTCAAGATAATTATGTTTTAAGATGTCAGGACCTGCTAGACTAAAGATTTGGATGAATAAACGAGGTGGACACTGAAGCTACCCCAGAACATGGAGGTAAATGTTGGCAAGGAAGAATGTGTGTTAGAGGCCAAAAGGTCTAGGTTACTTTGGGGGCGTGGCCACAATCCAGGCAACAGAGATGAGGTACTGTCAGGAACAATGACCTGGAAGCTGCCTCAGAAAATCAAGAGGACGCCAGTCCCTTCTCCAGTCCCTGTAGTAGAATGGTCATCCTCCACTCTTCACTACTCCAGCATCAGGAGTGTCTTTAGAGAAATGCCAGAATCAGCTGGGACAAAGAGGTGTAAATGGCATTTGGTGATGATGGTAAACATGGAGAGTTCATCACACAACAAAGGATCTGGGGAATGCAGTGGAAATATTAGTGAGGAAACACTCATGGAAAAAAAGGCTGATGAGAAGAAGCACAAAACAATATGAGAACATGAGAGATATTGTGGCAAGGCTGCTCTCCAAAACTGCTCAGGTGGCAGTAGACTTGGTCTGCTGGTCTCCTTGGAAAGAAGCTCTGTTGCCTTGATAATATAGCTTTGGAAACTTTTTTGCAGGAAAATAACTTTCTGTAAGCAGGCAATGTATATTAAACTTTTAATTTAAAAGACCATGTTATATATAAATGGGTTTATTGTAGTAAAATAAACGTAACATAAAATTTACCATTTTAACCATTTTAAAGTGTACTGTTCAGTGGCACTTATTATATTCATAATGAATAAATGATTTTAAACAAAAAAAGGAGAAGGGCTTTTGTAGTGGTGGCCAGTGAAGGGACTCTAGTGAGTTTTACTGTTCTCAAGGTTCCAAATGAAATGAAAGTATGGCATAAAGTTGCTTCAGATCCAGTGCTGGTTGAGGCACAAGTGATACTGAAGCAGCTGATGTTAGGCATAGGCACTGAGTTGGGTGCTGATGCTTTCAGTTCACTCAAAAAGGCAGTAAAAGTGAACGTTGGATCTCAGAACTCTAGGTTATCCAACTGTTTAACTTACACCAGCAGTCTCCTCAGACTGAGAGTTACACCATTGGCTTTCCTGGTTCTGAGGCCTTCAAACTTGACCTGAGGAATGCTACTGGTTTCTCAGAACTGGTTTCTCCCTCTGCTAGTCTTATTTTCTCGTGTAAAATGGAGTGTTAGGCATAGGCACTGAGTTGGGTGCTGATGCTTTCAGTTCACTCAAAAAGGCAGTAAAAGTGAACGTTGAGTCCAGTTCTCTCCTTTTGCCCTGAAAGGCACAGTGTATTCTGAGCCACAGAAGTTAATTAACCCTCTGCTAGTCTTATTTTCTCGTGTAAAATGGAGTGATAGTCAGAGGGTTGCCATCAGGATTAAGTATATGTAGAATGCATTAACACAGTGCCTGACCCATAGTATGCGCTCAACTAATGGTAGTTATTATCATTACTATGTTATGGTACTGATCCAACTCTGCCTTTTATTAGAGATATTAGAACAGTGGTTATATCCTCTTTGTTCAACTAATCTCATTAATGGCAGGGACTGTGCACATTCATCTTACACTCCACAGGTTCAACATATAGTAGGAAGTACATACACATTTGTTTAATGGAATAATTATTTCATGTCTACCTTTTCCTTCTTCATCCACCCCTAGCAGGAGTCTGTATGAAGCAATGTGGTTGTTAAGAGAACAGGTTTGGGATTCAGACTGTGTTGAATTTTGGCTCTGCCACTTATATATGACCTTTGGCAACTTACTTGAAGACTCTGGGTCTCATATATAACATCAAGAAAATAAATATCTACTTAATATAATTAAATGAGAAAATATAGAAAAGCACGATGCCTGTCAAAAATAAGTTATTGAACAGTAATAATTCCTATTGCTCTTATCATTACTAATATCTGTTTCTTTTGGAAAAGGAAGCATAGCACCAGCTCATTCTGATGGGTATTAAGGAGTGGCTTGGTGACGGAGAATGATACATCCACATTAGGGAATGGAACATGTTATTGCATCTCCAACTTTTTCTGGGAAGATTTCCTAGAATTGGAAAAGCAAGAAAGACGCAAATGAGCAGGAGAAATGGAATCGACCACAAATAAAACTAGAAAGTGGGGGATATTTGTTTGTGGTGTCTTGCTTCTTTCCCCAGGCCATTGTCTCTGTCTCCAATTTAAGCACTTATATGCCCAGCCCAGGCCTGACATACTGTCCACCAATGCTCCAGAACCTTCTCTTTTCCTCTCCTTTTCTCACCACCAAAACTCACTTGCTCTGTATGTTCTAGACTCCTGGGAACCAATCAGATGCTAATTTGCTAGCCTAATCAGAGGTCAGGTGTTAACGGGCTACTAATAGCTTCTTATTTTCTCACTACAGAGTGCTTTTGAGCACCTTAACTCATGAGAGAAACTGGTGGTGTGGTGAAAACTGAAGGCCTGGGAGTTGGGAAGGGGGCAGGTCTTTTGGGCTGCCCATGCTACGTAGGCAACTGCTTATGCGCTCTTGGGTAGAGTGAGCCTGGAAGAGAAGAAAAGGAACATGAAGTTAAATGGGCAGGTCCTTTCCAGTAAACTCCTTTGGTGTCCTCAAAGAGGTAACAACCACAATCAACACCCAAAAGTTGCAGCCAACTCCTTCATTACTCTCATTGACAGCATTTTTTAATCCGTTTACCTCTTGAGGATTTTCCAACCCCTGCTCGCCTCAAATCCAGAATCATTGCTACCTGCAATTGCCACCAGCTAGTAGACTAGACTCTGCACTTTCCACCGCCTTTAAGCTTTCGTTCCCACTGTAGGCTTGCCTCCCTGTGGCCATCTATCACCAATGAACATTTCTTGAGCACCTACCATGTGTGAGGCCCTGTGTTTCCCTCCTGGCTATTACTCAGACCTTGCGATGTGTGGGGTTTAATTCACAAATGTGCCACTAGTTATCTCATAGATGGAGATATATTTGGGCTATTTTTTCCATAAAAGGATATAATTTTCTTTCTTTTTTTTTTTTTGAGTTGGAGTCTCACTCTGTTGCCCAGACTGGAGTGTAGTGGCCACTCCCGGCCACCGCAGCCTCCACCTGCTGGGCTCCAGCGATCCTTCCGCCTCAGCCTTCCAAGTAGCTGGAACTACAGGTGCGCGCTACCACACCCGGCTAATTTTTTGATTTATTGTAGAGGTGAGGTCTTGCCAAGTTGCCCTGGTGGGTCTCGAACCCACGGGCTCAGGCAATCCACTCACCTCAGCCTCCCAAAGCGCGGGATTACAGGCTGAGCCACTGAGCCCGGCTGGATATAACTTTCAACTGATGTGTATACCATGAAGGGATACAACTTTCAGTCGTACACTTTTTTCAAAAAGTGTGCAAACACTAAAGTGATCAGTCATCCTGGCTTTCTCAGAACTGAGGGGTTTTCAGGGATGTTTTGATAAAAAAGGAGAGCCCTAGGCAAACTGGGATGGTTGGTTACTCTAGGATACTTACTGATTGCTCACTGTTTACCTAACACTGATGGGTTGCCTGTCAGGACAGCCTTAAATGAATGTCAGCTCAAGTGATGCTTTAAGGTAAAAATGTGTTGGTAAATGTTTAACAACCATCTCTCTGGGTGAAGGGAAGGAGGATCCCTGATTTGTAGTATTTGCCACAATTTCTATGGTGTAAAATCTCCCACCATGGCAAATTTCAAGCCACCAATCTGATGTCATTAAATGTGGAATAGAGAACAAATGCAGAGTAGAATATAATTATTTAATATTTCCATCACACAGATGAAACTGACATGAATAACCTCAATAACATAGATAGTAAAAATGTAAAATAATTAGGAAGTGATGAATTTTGAGTATTTATTGCCTTTATTTTAATACAATTTACTTAATTGTAAGTTTATATAATTTAATTTCGAATAATGGCTTTGTTTAACAATGAGCTTGCAAAATTCCTGAAAATTTAACCATCAACTTTCAACAGCCAGTACAAGTAAGTGCCAGCACATTTTCATCATATAGATATATCTCTTTCCTACTGGTATGCCATAAACACCTGAAAATCCACCAATTAAAATTCATTTATTTGATCTCAGCTCTACCTTTAGTGTACTAAAAAGAGAAAGACCAGGAATAAGGACACATAAATTTTAGTCCCAGTCTTATAAATTAGTTGCGCGACCTTGACCTATTGGGGCCCCAGAGTCTTCATCTGTAGAATAAGGAAGTTAGAAAACTGGTTTTCTTAAATGACTCTTTCAGACATGTTTGCATGTGCGTGAATGTGTGTATTTACAGCTCCACTGAGGTATAACTGACATGCAAAAAAACTGGACACATTTACATAGTACAATTTGATGATTTTCACTGGAATTATCATCAAAAACAAGATAATGAATATACCCAATATTATCAGATTTATTTTTCCCTTTTGGAGGGCATCCCTTCCTCTCCCCAATGCTGTACCCAAGTAACCACTGATCCATTTTCTGTCAATATAGAATACTTTGAATTTTCTAGAATTTTCTACAAGTAGAATCATGCAGTATTTACTCTTTTTTGTCTTCTTTCACTCATTATACTCGGAGACTCATTCATATTGCTGCTGCATGAATCAATAGTTTATTTCTTTTTATTTGCTGTATTTCATTTTATTGATGTAGCAGTTTGTTTATCCATTTGTCTGTTGATGGATATTTGAGCTGTTCCCAGGTGTTGGGTATTATGAACACAGCAGCTATAAACTTTCATGTATAAGTTGTTGTATAGACAAATGTTTTCATTTCTCTTGAGTAAATACGTAGGAATGAAATGGCTTGGTTGTATACTAAGTGAATCTTTTACATTGTGAGAAAATGACAAACTTTGTTCCAAAGTAGATGTACAACTTTACATTCCCATCCAACAGTGTATGAGAATTCGATCATTGTAAATATTTAATATGGTCAATCTTTTTAAGTTTAATATTTCTAGTGGGTGTGTAGTAGTATCTCATTGTGGTTTTAGTTAACATTTCCCTAAAGAATAATGACGTTGAGCATCTTTTCATATGCTCATTTTAAAGCGTATATATTCTTTGGTGAATTGCCTGTTCAAACCTTTGCCATTTCAAAAATTAGGTTGTCTATCATTTAATTATAGCTTTGTATAAGTTCTTCATATATTCTAGATACAAGTAACCTGTCAGATATGGGTTTTGCAAATATTTTCTCCTAGTCTTCAGCTTGCTTTTTTCCCCCAAATATTTGTAACAGTGCCCTTTGAAGAGCAAAGGTTTTTAATTTTGAAGTCCAATTTATTGATTTCTTGAGTTCATAATTTTACACGTCTTATTAAATAAATACTGCCAAATCAAGGTGACTCAAACTTTCTCCTGTGTTTTCTTCCCAACGTTTGATAACTTTAGCTCTTATATTTTGGTTTATAATCCATTTTGAGTTACTATTTGTGAATAGTATGAAGAGTTGACAGCCATTCTTTTGCAAATGGCCATCCAATTGTTCCAGCATCATTTGCTGGGAAATAGTATCCCTTCTCAGTAAAATTTGCTATGCCACCTTTGTCAAAATCAATTGTCCAGTTGAGTGTTGTATGAATGTCGATTAAGTCAAGTTTATTATTTGTGTTGTTCAAGTCTTCTATATTACTGATTTTCTGTCTCCTTGGTCTATCAATTATTGAGAGAGGTGTTGAAGTCTCTAAAACTGTGAATTTCTCTATTTCTCCTTAGGTTCAGAATTTTTTTTAACTTCATGTATTTTGAATCTGTTATTAGATACATGTACAGTTAACATTGGTATATTCTTATGATGAATTAAGCACTTTATCATGAAATGGCCCTTTTTATTTCTGTTTTGCAACCTACTTTCTCTAATAATAAGTCATTCTAGCTTTTTAAAAATAATGTTAACATGGTATATCTTATCTTTTATTGCTTAACTTATTTGTGTTTTTATACTTAATGTGTTTCCTACAGACAGCATATAAATTTAAGTCCTAATTTTTTTCCATTCTACCAACCTCAGCCTTTTAGCTGTGTTGCTGTGAGACCACTTTTTAAAAAAATTTTTGTTTTAAAATTGTGGGATACAATTCAGGGTTAGGTATACATATATTCATTGTGCAGGTACCCTTGTTGATGAGGTGTGCCCCCCTTCCCCAGGCAGGTTCCCACTATTGCCAATGCCACCTCCCGCCCCCCCACCCCCCGCAGTTTCCTGCTACTGTCAATCCTTTTCTTATAGTATTACTTTACGATAGTTGTTCAGGGTCCACTTATGAGTGAGAACATGTGATACCCAGTTCTTTGTTTCTGTGAAAGATCACTCAGTATTATAGACTCTAAGTCCTTCCAGGTTGCTGCAAAGTTCATGATTTTGTTTCTTATGGGCTGCATAGTATTCCACTGGAGACCACTAACTTTAATATGATTATTGATATAGTCCTGCTCAAATCTAACAACTTGTTTATTTGTCCCAACTCTGCCTGTTATCCAATGTCTCAAAATTGTTGTTTCATATATTTTCTCAGTTTGAGTTGTTAAGATGGGGGAGAAAACATCCAGTGACTGTTACTCCATCATTGCTAGAAGTGGAAGCCCTCCAATTTTGTGTTTCTCATACTGATTTATTGTTCTCTACATTATGGATATTAGTTTTGTGATTTATACAAGGGGATGCCCTCAAAAAACCTGGAATTATCTTTTGGAGGGCAAGTCCCTTGTAGTACACTCAGTCAAATGGTCAACCAAAGTTTTTATCTGGAAGTTTTGAGAAGGTTGCTTCACAATTTGTGGAAGAAACGTCCTGAGTTGTGGCAAACACGTGGCTGGTTCTTCCACCAAGACAACACATCTGCCCACACCACACTGAGTGTTCAGCAGTTTTGGACCAACAATGGCATGGCTCCCGTGCCCCACCCTCCCTGTTCACCTGATCTTGCCCTGAGTGACTGTTTTTTGGTTTTCCCAGATGAAAAAAGTCCTCAAAGGAAATGCATATGTTGAAGAGGTGAAACAAAAAACGACAGAAGCACTACAAAGCATCAAAATTGATGAGTTCAAAAACTGTTTAGAGCAGTGGAAAAAGTGTCTCAATAGGTGTGTTGCATCCAATGGAGAGAACTTGGAAGGTAACTAAAGTTTAAACATGTAAGAATACACAATTTGCCGGGCTCGGTGGCTCAGCCTGTAATCCCGCGCCTTTGGGAGACTGAGGTGAGTGGATTGCCTGAGCCCGCGGGTTCGAGACCCGCCTGGGCAGGCGAAACCTCATCTCTACAATAAATCAAAAAAATTAGCCGGGCGTG